>JAOTOM010002968.1:0-126691 GCA_034440615.1 Ashinkailepas kermadecensis
GGGGTCAACCCCCAGCTCTGCCGGCTGGGGGGTCGCGACCCCCCAACCCCCTGCTCACGGCGCCCCTCAGCATGTGCATGCAGATGCAATGCGCATAAACTGTACTCTGAGTGCTATTTATTGGGCGTGGCCAGGCCTGAACAATTGGGTTCCTGTCGGGTTTTGAACTCACGGCTTTTGCAGTGACAGGAAAATTTACTGATGTAACTTGGCATCGGGCGGTAACGGCTGATGTACATCATGTTTCGCAGACGCACACGCTTCTAACCTCTTTACTTCATGAATACATTCCAATAGTTCAAACGGTAACGATGCCTCAGAAACCGCCCAAAATAACGACCATTCTTCCGCTTGACATGACCTTTTGAGGCCGTCACTTTTTAGACACCCCAGCACGCGCAGTTCCGAAGATCGTGGGTGAGCTCGAGCCCCTCGTGAACGGCGTCATCCCAGAACACTGGTGAAGTGAGTGCCAAGCCCCGCACGCCAATGGAGTGGACAGCTGAACTCGTCCCACTGATGGGGAGGGGACAGATTCTGCCAACTGCTTAATTTGGAACGTTTCCGACCGATTTCGTTACATTTGTGGGTAAGCGACAGAGTTCAGCAAGCTGGGCTCGGATGAGTCAAGTGCATTGACCAAAGTGCTACTTGTGACGACACAGGTCAGTCCAAAGCTAAAAAGTTTGCATACGGCGATACTTCAATTTTAGTCGAGCATCCTAAAACTAAGCAACGCAGCGACCTAGTTTGGGTGATGTCATGCGCCCTACATTCTGAGATAACCGAGAAAGGCATCTATGAGTAAAGATACTTTTGAGGTCATGGTGGGTCACGTGGTATTTTGAGGCCAAATGTTGAATCTGGTCCGATATCCATCGGTGCCCGTCCTGGTCTGAATCCCCTTCCACACCAAAAACTTTGCCTTGAACAGGACAGACGCAATCCAAAATTATCCGAGCACATGGGGGTATGTCAATATTTAAGTGAGAAAAAAGCCGTGAGAATGGCTACAAAGTTTCAAGCAACGACGAAGGCCAGTACCGCTGATGTTCGCGCCATTTTGACAGCAAACGTCGCGGCGGCGTGCTCCTCTCAATAACTTGCAATACTGCGGACCATCACTGCACATTTTCCACGTCATATCGCATTTATTTGAAACATTATTGACTACGTCGTTATTACGTTATTCAAATTTGCTATGAATATTCACAACGTGAGTCTGAATAGAATATTTTCTGCTTTCTGGAGAATAAAAAAACGATTAAAAGGCGGATATTTTTGAAACACGCTAAGTTTTGAAACTTTTCACAACCACGTTGCACAAAAGCAGAACTTTGAGATGGCAGCATTAAATTCGCTGTAGATTGCCAAACCGTTTGTTGACATTTTGTATCGCTATTTTTTCCTGCACACCCTTCATTTCGTTCAGAAGTCTCGGTAGGTGACGTCACAATGACGTCACACATGCCCGACTTTTTGGGAGCTGGAATGCCTGCCGTGTTTTGGCCCAAGCTGTGCAGTTGAAGTGCGAAGACACTGGCGGATCCAGGGGGAGGGCCATTCCGGCCATGCCCCCCAAGCGCCTCAAAGGGGGGGCATAGTGTCTTTGGGCCCCCCAAACCAACAAAAATAAACTGAATTAAAATGCAGTAACCTTTGCTGAGATTAAAAAATAGCGTTCAGGGTGAAATAATCTCCAATTTTAAAGGTATTTTATTATAATGTTTGGAAGCACAATATGGTAGCATAGTAGATTCTGACACATCGAGGGTTCTATGGTGTTCTATAGCCTTGGGTTATATGCTGTTGAAGTTCTGCTTACAGCAAGAGATGACGAAATCAGCAGTTTCATTATTCCTTCGTCAGATAGGTTCATGAAGTTTGTTTAGCCAGTAACGGGCAAGCGGACCCAGTGAGCCAGATTTCGAAAGCGGAATTTGAACAGGATGTTTTGTGCGAGTGACCAGTTGAGCCCAGTTGAGCAGCATGCTTCGTATGTTGGTGTTGAGGTTGCTAAGATGAAGATACAGGCTACATTGACTGATTTTTTCAAGAAGAATAGCAAGAGGAGGTATGTATTTATATCCTGAATAAGAGATAACTGGGGGGTTTGCATGTTCACTGGCGGATCCAGGGAGGGGCCATTCCGGCCATGGCCCCCCCCCGAAGCGCTTAAAAGGGGGGGGGGGTGCATAGTGTCTTTTGGCCCCCCGAAACCAACAGAAGTCAACTAAATTAAAATGCAGTAACCTTTGCCTGTATAACCTAGGCAGTTGATGCGCCCCTAAACCCCAATAACAACAACAACAGTAACCTTTTGCCGAGGCTGAAACATTACGTCTGGATGAAAGAATCTCCAATTTTAAACGATTTTTTTTCAAAATTAAAAATAACTGTTTGGAAGCCAGTATAGTAGCATAGTAGATTCTGACACACATCGAGGGTTCCATGCTGTTCAAGTTCTGCTTACAGCAAGAGTTGACAAAATCGGATCCGCCAGTGTGTACACGTGCACGAACGTTGACGTGGTACAAGACGTTGAACGTGAACGTGAACGTTTTGGTAAACAAGAAAAAAGATCCGGTAACATAGAGACCTCAATAGGTGGAGGTAGGCTGGGGCCCCTATACCGGAAGTTAAATTGTCAATGATTAGTTTATTTTTATTTTACTTATTATTTAAAAAATGGGCCCCTTTGCCAAATAGTGGTCGAAATCCGGTGCTTTTAAACAAAAATAGTGGGAAAATGGGCACCCTCCAAATCTGTTCGACCCCTCCCCTGATGCAATTCCTAGGTACGCCACTGGGGGAGGGGGAGGGGAGGGGCTGACGCCGAAAACCGAAAGTTGGCCCCCCCAAACCGGTGGGCTAGATCCGCCAGTGTGCGAAGAGGTAATGCAATTTTCAAATTGGTACCACTCCACGTCTCCGAGTTCAAACAAAGATATTCAATGGAGGGGGAGGGGGCAGATTCTGCTCTCACCCTCAGTTGGACGAAGATTAACACGCGCCCTGGAGGGCCTCTGAGAATTACGCGCACTGGAGGGGGGGGGGCGGATTCCGCTCCCCCATAAGATCTCAGCTCCTAGTAAAGCTGGAGGAACGAAATTCGCAGGGTGGATGGGCACGGTAGTGAACTCTATCGTGTGCAATTTTCGTGACCTTAGGTTAATATCTTCAAGGTCAAATGAGGTCAGATTTGCACAATTTTCCGGTTTTGCGTGGCTTGGCTTGTCATCGTTATGGATCGCTGTGATTGTGTTTAAATGCTTAAAAATGGGCATCAATGATGTTTTGGACATTACTAATGATGCAATGCAGATGCTAGACCCTACATTTGACCTCAGGTCACCTATATAGCACCACTTTATCAGGTCAGTTACCTGTTCCAGTTACCGGAACCGGCCGCCCGCCCGACTGCTCCGTCGGGCAGCTCGGAGCAATCGGCTTCGTGAAGAAGGGAGTGAAGTACATGAATAAAGTATGGAAACGCAATGACAAACAGCACAAATGACAACCCGTAGTGCATTTATGGCAACATTCCAGTTGATCAAGTTTGGTTCCATTAACCTGTCATGAACTTGACCTGACTTGACCTTGGTGACCTAACATGACCTTGAAACTATACAGCATATCAATATGCATCAAACAAGTCGCTAGTGTTGCCTAGAACACTTCCCTTTTGTCAGTATACTGGAAGCGCATCAGCGCCGATTTTTGTGGTCTCGCGCTATAACATTTTTTGACTTTAGCGGCCCCTAACTTGAAAAATTTTCAGCCGATTTTCATTTTTATTGCTTCAAACGACGCGCCGTTCATTTCTAAGCAGGTACACCGAAAATCGCGTATATCAACGGGTAAAATGTGCAGTTATTTGCGAAAAACCGGAGGGGTGGGCGGATTTCGCCCCCCCCCCCTCCAGTGCGCGTGTTAAGATCGGATTTCGGAAGATCGGAAGATTCCACACTCGGCCCCTACACTACCCAATTTATAGCTTGTGGAGCAGTGCTTTCTACACCGTTCTATCAATTTTCAGTGTACTTCCTATGAATAATCCAACACAAAATGAACTTCCCGAAACCAAAATACCACGATTCCGAAATGCTGCTTGGATTGGTATTGCATTTTTGCATGAACCTTCCTTGCTCCTCAAACTTTTTCAGTACATCTGCACCCATGCGAATGTGCAAGGCGCGGTACCATCTGGTCCTCGAATTATCTGAAAGGAAAACAACAGGCCCCATTGAATGCTGTGTTAAATGAGCCGGTGACGGGATTTAACATTGGTATCCAGGCTTAATCGCTGCTGCACTGACCTGCATGGCAGGACACTGGCAGATCACGGGTATGTCACACGGTAGGTCACGTGGCAGGTTACATAGCAGTTCACATGGCAGTTCACATAGCAGTTCACATCGCAGGTTACATAGCAGTTCACATGGCAGTTCACATAGCAGTTCACATCGCAGGTTACATAGCAGTTAACATGGCAGTTCACATAGCAGGTCACATGACAGGTCACATGGCAGGTCACGTGACATGTCACATGACAGGTCACATGACATCACACATGACAGGTCACATGACATGTCACATTACAGGTCGCATGACAGGTCACATGACGGGTCACACGACAGGTCACATGACAGGTCACATGACAGGTCACATGACAGGTCACATGACAGGTCACATGACAGGTCACATGACTGGTCACATGACAGGACACATGACATGTCACATGACTGGTCGCATGACAGGTCACATGGCAGGTCACATGACAGGTCACATGACAGGTCACATGACAGGTCACATAACAGGTCACATGACAGGTCACATGGTACGTCATATGTCAGGTCACATGATAGGTCAAATGGTAGGTCTCTGGTCTACATTGTATCCAGGCTTTATCGCTGCTTGACTGACCTGCATGTCATGTCACTGTAAGGCCACCTTGGGTTCTTTTACGACGCATTCAACCGCTAGGTCATATAGCGTCGCCAACCTCTCACGCCGATTGGTCGCGGGTGGACTCGGTAATGTCGTCGGTTGTGAGATTCGAACCCACAATCTTGCGATCAAGAGTCCGACGCTCTACCAACTGAACTACCGCGGCCCCGTCACTGGAAGGCCACATGTCATGTCATGTCATGTCATGTCATGGCAGGTGGTCCGTTCCACGACAAATCAACACGCGAAAGGGCCAAAATAACACACAGCATTTTATACTTAGAAAAAATAATTGTGAGGGTTATCTGATGCGCCGAATCCAGCTGTGTCATTTTTTATAAAGATCAGGTTACTGGTAAAGGAGTTATATCTTCGGGAATTTTTTAGATGTCACCTAACAAGGGTACCTTTGAGGTCTTTTACTCAATGAAGAACAATCAGAATTGTGCAAAAGTATACATCGGTGATCTCATAATGACCCACTGCATCTTTTGGCTATTTCGAAATTTTCGTTTACGGGATAATTTAAATCGTGTCATCGTGACATATTTAACCTTTCGGGACAGTCACTATGCGATTTGAATAAGTGCAGAAATGAGGTACGATATATTATCTTTTGAAGCAAAAAGTAAAAAATAGGGTTTTACTCCTTGCCATGAATTACAAGGAGAGAGAAGCATCCACAATCTAGCAATCACATTCCGATAACCGAGAAACCATTCGCACAACCATATATTGCCTCGCGAATATACAACTCTGCAAATGTAGTAAAATATCAGGAAGGGCACAAACAAAGAGTGGCACCGTGCTTGGGTGCCCAGTGCTCACCGCTCACTATCGCTGAACGTGCTGCCTGTGAAGCGAGGACATTTCTGAGGGTGTCGGACACAGTTAAGGTGAAAGTAAACGTATTTTATGAGTCGGATCAGATCAGCCGAATGTGTCTCGGCAAGACCGACCGTGTCACGGCGCGACATGTTGATGGGACCAAAAGTAGAGTTCAGAAAAGGCTTGCTTTGGAAAATTTTGTGTCAGCGTTTGACGTCAGACGCAATGTTGATGCGAACAGCGGGGGATCTCCAGTGAAGAAAGAAAACAGGTAGGTTCCTGACGCCATTCAAGAACTCTGAAACATGCGCCCGCGACAAGCGCGCCCGGATGCTCACTAGTGTGCGCGCGAATAATATAGCTACAATTTATGAGACTCTGTCTCCATAAAATATGATGCGGGGTGCACTTATGAAAGTTAGCTTGCCTTTAGACGTCAATTGTATTGCCACTTACAGTGACCGGGACGCGATATTCCTATTACCTGAATGTTAACACGCGCACTATAGGTGTGGGGGGCGAAATCCGTCCACCCCTCCGGTTTTTGTACATAACTGCAGATTTTACCGGTCGACATACGCCATTTTCTCCGTACCTGCTTAGAAATGACCGGCGCGTGGCTTAAAGGAAGAAATTGTAAATCGGCCGAAAATTTGTCCAATTAGGGGCCGTTAAAGTAAAAAAAAATATAGCGCAAGACCACAAAATTCAGCGGTGATGCGCTTCCCGTATATTCGCAAAAGGGAAGTGTTCTTGGCAACACTAGCGACTTGTTTGATGTATATTGATATGCTATATAGTTTCAAGGTCACGTTAGGTCACCGAGGTCAAGTCAAGTCAAGTTCATGACAGGTTAATGGAACCAAACTTGATCAACTGGAACGTTGTCATAAATGCACTATGTTTGTCATTTGTACTGTTTGTCATTGCGTTTCCATACTTTATTCATGTACTTCACTCCTTTCTTCGCGAAGCCGATTGCGCCGAGCTGCCCGATGGAGCAGTCGGGCGGGCAGCCCGGTTCCGGTAACTGGAACAGGTAACTGACCTGATAAAGTGCTGCTATATAGGTGATCTGAGGTCAAATGTCGGATCTAGCATCTGCATTGCATCATTAGTAATGTCCAAAACATCATTGATGTCAATTTTGGAGCATTTAGACATAATCACAGCGATCCATAACAATGACAAGCCAAGCCACGCAAAACAAGACAATTTTGACAAATGTGACCTCATTTGACCCTGAAGATATTGACCTAAGGTCATGAAATTCGCACACAATAGAGATCTCTACCGTACCCATCCACCTTGCGAATTTCGTTACTCCAGCTTTAATAGCAGCCGAGATCTTATGGGGGGGGGGGGGCAGAATCCGCCCCCCCCCCCCTCCAGTGCCCGTAATTTTCAGAGGCCCTCCAGGGCGCGTGTTAATGGGCCACAACGCCAAAGTTACAGGAATATTTTCATATTTGAAACGATAGGCGATGTGCCTGGCATGAGTTCCGACACCATTAGAGTTGAGGCCGACATATTTTCACGAAATTGTGTAAGAACATCACGCTTATGGGCGTTCAAGGGAAAGAATGCATCTACAACCGTGAATTTCCCCTACACCATTTTGGCATGGCAAAGCTGATGTTGCTTAGTATTGTTGAAGGGTGAAACTTTACTTTCTGTCGTGCCACCGCTCGGTGGCCCTACGGATCCTCTAGGATCGGCAACCGTCGGCGCTTGACGTGCATAGGGCCATGCCAGAACGTCAATAATATCAAAAAGCTTCATGTCAAAAGGCAAAAAGTGACAGGGTTGGATATATATAAAGGTAGTCGAGTATGGCATCAAAAGACAGCTGATTTTATGCCGGTTTATTTGAGACCATTGGAAATTAATTCGCTAATGTAGAACATCTGATATTCAATTAAAAGGAATTTGAGACACAAATCCTGGAATTTAGTGCAAAAATGACAGGGTTAGATATCTATAAAAGTAGTGGAGTATGGCATCAGAAGGCAGCGGATTTTTTGCCGGTTTATTTAAGAACATTGGAAATTAATTCGGTAGTGTAGAACATCTGATATACACTTTTAAGGAATACAATGCGATAATTCGAGACAAAAATCCTGCAATTGAGCGCAAAAATGACAGGGTCAGATACCTATAAAAGTAGTCGATTATGGCATCAGAAGGCAGCGCATTTTATGCCGGTTTATTTAAGACCATTTGAAATTAATTCGGTAATGTAGAACATCTGATATACAATATAAAGTGATACAATATGATAATTTAGGACACAAATTCTGGAATTGAGTGCAGAAGTGACAGGGTTAAACCTTCATGGAAGTTATTCAAGAGGATACAAAAATGTAGCACGTTCGATTTTCGTTTAGTTAAGAACATTGGAAGTTGTCAGGACGACACACAGAAGATGTATGGCACGTTTTTATCACAAGATGTTGAGTGGCTAATTGCTCTCATTTCAATTTAAGGGCAAAGTGACAGGGTGAAATGATTTTATAATAAAACAAACTATACATCATTAGAGAGCTTGTTTCAATGTTGTTCAAATTAGACCATTGGAAATTACTTGCACCTCGTCTAGAAACCAGAAAATAGCATTAATCAAAGCAAGCCCACTCTGGTGGTGTTCCTTCACAGACCCAACACCAGAACGGCGCCACCGGTATTATGTCCGCTTATGACGCCTAACGAGGTATATGACCTATACAAGCAGAACTCTGAAAACCCTCGCACCAGCTTCTTAACTTGTCCTGCCCTTCGTCCGAAGCATTGCGTCTTGGCAAGCAGGAGTGGGACGCACTCGGTGTGCACGCGCACTTATTATAAAAACCCAAAACTGTTCATATCCGCTCTCGGTCTTCCCGGTCTCAAATACCGTAACCTCCTCGATCACGCTATGTATTGCACGAAAAACCGTGATTGTATGATGCACAACAGTGAGGACTGCCCCGGTGAAGACGGGGTGAACTTTCGGTGATGAACTTTCTGAGGATATCTTCGCGGACAAATCAGGCGAAGAGAGTGAAGGTGATTTAGCCCCTGATGATGACACGAATAATGTGATTAGGTACAAACAGTGGATGAGCAGGCATCGCTGTACACTCGCAGAAATAGTCTAGACCAAAGAGCCAGCATGCGATATTTGAGCCAGCAAACCGTGAAGCTGACCAGACATCACTTTGTGGCTGACGAACAAGATGAGCACTTCACCTACGCAAAAGCTACTGGCAAGGAGGGCGAAGTGATTGTCTAGTACGATTTCGCTGAAAATTATTCATTTGTGGTGCAGGATGCAGCTCAAGACTTCCACTGGGATTCGTCTCAGTGTACCGTGCACCCATTTATTTGCAGTGTACTGACGTGAGGACGAGGTACTGTGCCATCAGAGACGAGGTACTGTGCTACTGCTGTATCTCTGACAGCACAAAGCACAACACCGACATGGTGCATGCGTTCCCGCAACGACTTATCACAGAAATTCGGACCGTAGTACCTGACCTAAAAAATATATATGTCACAGACGGCAGTGTGCAAATAAGCATGACTTCGTCAATGTGTGTGACTATAAGCCAGATTAATATAAGCCAGACCATCAGCCATATAAGCCAGACCATCAGCCATATAAGCCAGACCATCAGCCATATAAGCCAGACCATCAACCATATAAGCCAGACCATCAGCCATATAAGCCAGACCATCAGCCATATAAGCCAGACCATCAGCCATATAAGCCAGACCATCAGCCATATAAGCCAGACCATCAGCCATATAAGCCAGACCATCAGCCATATAACCCAGATTAATATAAGCCAGACCATCAGCCATATAAGCCAGATCATCAGCCATATAAGCCAGACCATCAGCCATATAAGCCAGACCATCAGCCATATAAGCCAGACCATCAGCCATATAAGCCAGATTAATATAAGCCAGACCATCAGCCATATAAGCCAGACCATCAGCCATATAAGCCAGACCATCAGCCATATAACCCAGATTAATATAAGCCAGACCATCAGCCGTATAAGCCAGATCATCAGCCATATAAGCCAGACCATCAGCCATATAAGCCAGACCATCAGCCATATAAGCCAGACCATCAGCCATATAAGCCAGACCATCAGCCATATAAGCCAGACCATCAGCCAGATTTTGGGGCTTGCATCAACTGCATCAAATTAATATTTGTATCGAAGCAGGAGACAATGGGCGTCACGACTCACCTCACCGAGCGCTTCTCGAAAGCCATCACGGTGAAGGGAACACAGGGGTACCACAAGTTTTCACCAGTGCACAATAATAGTTCATTAACTGCTTACCGATGCGGGGCGTGTGATAATGGTTGGGGGTTAAGTAAGACGTGTTAGTGTGCGCGCTGATACAGATTGTGTTAATTAATATTATCGCAGTGACAGATCATCAACCTGGACTGGGATCCTGACAAGGTATGGGATGATCTGCAGGTATGTAGATCATTGCAATACATTGCATGAGGTGAAAACATTTCACTATTACTTTTCTCCTTACAAGTGACCATCTAGGATTTCGAAAATCACCCATCGTCGCTTCTAAAATTCCAAAATAGCATTGTGACTGTCTCGTAGGTCAAACTAGGTCACGCTATCTTAGGTCACAAGCTCACGATTTCAAAAACGTGTGAACAAACATTTCGAACTCGACACAAGGTACAGTGGATCATGAGGAGTTCAGCGATATATAGGTTCGTACAATTCGTGTTACTCTTCATTGAGTCCCAGGTCTCCAAAGACTTAGGTGACCTCTCAAAAATGTCCGATGCTATAACTCCTTAACCATTGCTCCAATCTTATCCATAATTGCACAGATTGATTATAGAGATAAACCAACCCTACATGAGTATTTGTATCGACATATAGAATGTCATTTGGCCCCTTGACTTGTCGATTTGTCGTGTAATGGGCCACTTACCACAATTCGGAGACATTTCTGCCATTTGTTTAACCATTGACCTAACAACGAGTTAGAACACTTGTGCAACACAACATTCAAGATCAGATGACTAACATTGTCATCCCATCAGGTGCCACAACATGAAAATGCTTGTACTTCAGTAATATACTGTACTAAACTAATAATATAACAGGCCACGATAAACTATCACAAAAACAACCATGCATGCCCAATTTTGAACGAATATGCAGAGTTTTAGGAGCAAAACCCAATTTTTTCAGGCTTCGAAAGATAAGATATCGAACTTCATTTCTGTACTTTTTCAAATCACACTGTGACTGTCCCGAAAGGTAAAATAGGCCACGTGACCTTAGGTCACGATGTCACGGTTTCAATTATCCCGTAGACGAAAATTTCGAAATTGCCAAAAGAGATCGTGCGTCATTGTGAGTTCAACGATGTATACTTTTGCACAATTCAGATTGTTCTTCATGAAGGTAAAGACCTTAAAATACACCCTTGTTGCGTGATATCTCAAAAATTCCTGAGGCTATAACTCCTTGATCGTTGACCTGATCTTTCTAAAAATGTCATAGCTGGATTCGGCGCACCAGATAACCCCATACAAATATTTTCATCAAAACATAACATATCAGATGTATGTTTGTCTTGGATTTGTCGTGTCGTGGAATGGGCCAGGTCGATTTGTCGTGTAATGGGCCAGGTCGATTTGTCGTGGAATGGGCCAGGTCACATGTCAGACCACTGATCTGCACGGTATGCAGGCTTTATCGCTGCCACACTGACCTGTATCACAGCACCTCGCGTTCCACTTCGGCCTTCACTGGCATAAATGTGCTGATCCGACATGGTAGCCATAATTCAGCACGTCCACACTCACAGCTTAGTCGCAAATTAGTCGCAACTTAGTCACAGCCTAGTCACAAATTAGTTGCTGCCCAGTCACAGCTTAGTCACAGTTTAGTCACAATTTAGTCACAGCTTAGTCGCAGTTTAATCACAGCTTAGTCACAGCTTAGTCACAGTTTAGTCACAGCTTAGTCACAGTTTAGTCACAGCTTAGCCACAGCTCAGTTGCAGGTTCGATCAGCACGTTTCCTCAATACGATGTCAATTTCGGTACACTGATTACAACTTTGGCATTGCAGGTGCGACTTGGGCGTGGTTTGGTGGTAACTTGGGCGTAGTCTGGTGGTGACTTGGGCATATTCTGGTGGTGCCTTGAGCGTAGTTTGGTGGTGACTTGTGCGTATTCTGGTGGTGACTTGGGCGTAGTCTAATGGTATCTTGGGCGTAGTCTGGTGGTTACTTGGGTATAGTCTGGTGGTGACTTGGGCGTAGTCTGGTGGTGACTTGGGCGTAGTCTGGTGGTGACTTGGGCGTAGTCTGGTGGTGACTTGGGCGTATTCTGGTGGTGCCTTGAGCGTAGTTTGTGGTGACTTTGCTATTCTGGTGGTGACTTGGGCGTAGTCTAATGGTATCTTGGGCGTAGTCTGGTGGTTACTTGGGTATAGTCTGGTGGTGACTTGGGCGTAGTCTGGTGGTGACTTGGGCGTAGTCTGGTGGTGACTTGGGCGTATTCTGGTGGTGCCTTGGGCGTAGTCTGGTGGTAACTTGGGCGTAGTCTGGTGGTGACTTGTGCGTAGTCTGGTGGTGACTTTGGCTAGTCTGGTGGTGACTTGGGCATATTCTGGTGGTGCCTTGAGCGTATTTGGTGGTGACTTGTGCGTATTCTGGTGGTGACTTGGCGTAGTCTGATGGTGTCTTGGGCGTAGTCTGTGGTTACTTGGGTATAGTCTGGTGGTGACTTGGGCGTAGTCTGGTGGTGACTTGGGCGTAGTCTGGTGGTGACGTGGGCGTATTCTGGTGGTGCCTTGGGCGTAGTCTGGTGGTAACTTGGGCGTAGTCTGGTGGTGACTTGTGCGTAGTCTGGTGGTGACTTTGGCGTAGTCTGGTGGTGACTTGGGTGTATTCTGGAACAGTCTGGACCGAGATGTAGACCTAAATGCAATTCGGTCACAGCGTCGTCCCAGTCTAGTCGCAACGCTGAAGCAAGCTCGTGACGGTTTGGCGCACGTCGGTCGCAGCTCAAGCAATGCTTTTTGTGTTTGTTTTCGCAGCTTGGCGTCACCCCAGCCTGCACGTGATTTGAGCCGGTGATGTGTGACGTCAGAGGACAACTGCAGCATTGGGCAGGCGGTAGGGCTATCTGTTCTGTATAAGCAAATCAAGGGCAAATTCGGTGGGAGGAGCTGCGGGCATGTGCCCCCCCCCCACCCCATGGAAAGATGGCGCCCCTCCGGCCAGGAAATGCGTCCCAGTGTGCTCGAGTGCACCCACGAACCCGATCGACGAATGTTTTCGCCGAAGGTGCCCGACTGAGGATATTTTTTCCCACGATACAAATCCTAGATCAACCAGTGAAGCAAACTGAACCCGTTAATATAGCCGACTTGCGTGTGGCGCTGCGGACATGAGCCCCAGCGGGGTCAAGTCGGCTCAACGCGAGTCCAGACGAGATTCAAAACGAATTGCGGGTGACGAGCCAACGGGAATCGAAAGCTACCGAAACGGGATTGAAAAGCTACCGAAAGCTACCGAAACGCACCACAATGACAGCACACGCATGACGCAACATTCGATGAGCAGTAGGGATCTCAATATTAATCCTTGATACAAATAAAAGGTACGCATTGAGCTATTCCCCGTCCTGTCCAAGGCCAGTTGTTTGTTGCCTCTCGTCCGCCGACACTCAGAGTTTTTGGGAATTTCCACCGGTGGGGGGGGGGCTCGATGGTGCAGACACGCAATACGCAGAAGCAACACCAGACAGCGTGTGGCAGCGTCGGAGATGCCGCAGTCCACTACGTGTGGCAGCGTTCGACAACACCAGACAGCGTGTGGCAGCGTCGGAGATGCCGCAGTCCACTACGTGTGGCAGCGTTCGACAACACCAGACAGCGTGTGGCAGCGTCGGAGATGCCGCAGTCCACCACGTGAACGGCACAGCCTTTGGCCGTCACCACAGCACGGCACCAGCCACCTTCCACCCGGAGAGGTCCACCCAACCACCGCGTCACCATCATTCGGAAGTGAACAATACCGCGTGCTGCGGGTGTTGAGACGTGCCATCGCAAATCAGTTCCCTTCATCCATGTATGACCTGTTTCCCCTTCCGGTCCCATTGCAGTTAGCTGGCTTTGAGTACCTCACGGGTCCAAGTGCTATGCACTGTACGTTCGATTACACTCATTCCTGACACGCATTTTGGCTGCACATTGCACCCTTCCGCTGCTCTCAACACCACACGTGACGAAACAGCCGTCCGCGCCTCCAGCATTTATTACAACTCCACAGTGGCGATCAGCTCAGAGCAAGACCAGCTCCAGCCGGCACCGGCGAACAACTCCGCAGTGGCCATTAGCTCAGAACAAGACCAGCTCCAGCCGGCACCGGCGAACAACTCCGCAGTGGCCATCAGCTCAGAACAAGACTAGCTCCAGCCGGCACCGGCGAACAACTTGCTCAACAAGACCAGCGCACCGGCGAACAACTCCGCAGTGGCCATCAGCTCAGAACAAGACTAGCTCCAGCCGGCCCGCGAACCTCGCAGTGGCCATCAGCTCAGAACAAGACAAGCTCCAGCCGACACTCATTCACACGGCCAGCTTCCAGCTGCGTGGTATAGAATCCCACAGAATCGGACAACGCGTACGGCGGCACAAAACAAGCAGTTCAACAGCAACAAACCGAAGCGGTTTTCAGGGATAGATGGCACCACTGGGCATGTCCGGGCCTTGGGGCGCATCGACCGCATTGGTCATTTAGCACCACCGGGCACGTCTCGCGGTCGCTTACAAGAGTCGTCAGCTTCATGACGTCATCATGTCGTTGGCTTCACAACTGTCGGAATTGTGGCCAACCAAGAACGTCTCCCCGGTGATGGGGGCGGGTAGTCCTAGGGCAGGGTTGCCGTCCCCCAACTAAAACGGTGTGGGTTCGAGTCCCACCTGTCGTTACCCTTCGCCAGCGATCAATCGGCGCGAAAGGGTGGTAGCGCTACTCGGACGAACAGTCGACACGTGTCAAATCAATAAGCAAACAAACAGACGTCGCAAAAACCAACAACCCAAGACAATAGCTCCTCAAATATGATCCATGCGCGGGCATGGGGACGAATCCATGGGGACGTATGCACTTCGCACTCGCCTGAACTCTCGGGAAAGGAATGGTCAGAGTGCCTGATACCGGTATCCAAACATTTGCAAGTATTTGCTTTTCAATTGCGCAGCTGGGCACGACACCAGGGAGGACTATTTGGTGAAGATCTGCAATACTGTTCGTGGCTCAACGCATTGACGCAGTTCCATGCACACGCTTGTCACATCCCCACTCGCCAACTACCCTCCTGGAACCGCCGCTGATCATAATTCCACCCCAGAATTTCGGTTTGTTAAATGCCTTCCCTACATACAGGACAACTCATGTTTATCAAGGCTTCGATGAAAGCAGCTTAAACCTCGAATGACCCAAATGCGTTGCTGAAACTAACCGGTCCGAAAAAATCGCCAGAAGATTCATGCCTCCCAAATACCAACTTCATTATCATACGCCTTTGTTTCGATGTATGCAATTTTCAAAAGCCTCCACACTTTTAACCCCCCCGCCCCCTCCACCGCATAAGTTATTGAACTTCAGAAACATTGCAACAAGCACATACATATAAATAATAAACGAAACACCAAGTTACCACCACCAGGGGCAAGACGTTACCACCTTTTGTACAGCACGGCGGCGAATATCCCAATGCGCGACGTGACTGAAGAACAGTACGAATTGTGGAACACGCCTCAATAAACCACTCTCTAAAACCGCCCCTGCACGACCGAGACCAATTGCTTTCGACACAACGCAATGCAAAAAGGACGGTCAGGAAAAGTAAAGTGTCAGGGCGCTAGCGCGAACGCCTCGGCAATGATATGCCGGAGCCTTCCAGGGGTGGGGCAGTGACATACGGAAGCCTTCAGGGGTGGGGCAGTTACACACCGAAGCCTTTAGGGGGTGGTGCAGTGACACGACGAAGCCTGCAGGGGGTGGAGGAATGACGCGCCGAAGCCTTCAGGTACAAAGACAAAGACATACGTTCCGGACATCCACAAGACTCGTGGCTATTACAGTTTATTGTCGAGTTCTAAAACAAAGGTTATCGGTAAATAAGGTCTGTACTAAGCACGTGATGACAACATATAACAATTGTTCATACCAGCGGCAATGGGAGTGGGGAAATTACGCGCTGAAGCCCTCAGGGGTGGGGAAAATGACACGCCAAAGCCCTCAGGGGGTGGGACGGAGCCCGTGGCCATGTCGGATAGGAGCAGTGCTACACAGGGGGCGACACAACAGTCCAACACGCGTTATGATCATTGTCCCGCCGATTAGCACGCAATACGAAACCATTTCCATATATCGGGGGAGGGGGAGATGTCCATGCGACTACCCCTGTGATCTCTACTTGAGATCAGCGCTATCTAGACAGTGCTAGCCCGACACCACGCCAGCGCTAACTTCAACAACACGCCACAGGCATGAATTCGTCCACGCATGCGCACCGGTGATCAATGCAAACAATGGACTCGTCTGGCAAGAACAACAATTAAAAATGGACCTGTCTGGCATCCCACGAAACACGCTGCACAATGCCAACAATGAGGAGGCGGGGGAGGAGGGATAGGAAAGGATACCGAGGGGACACGAGCTGGGAGGATAGGACGATGGAGGGACGGAGTAAACGGGATGGAGGGAGGGAGGGACGGTTAGGGTGGCCAGAGGTGAGGTGTGAGGGACAGAAGACAACAGGAGGGTCATTTGGATAATAGCTGGGCATGAGGCGGACAGGGAGTCACATATACATGTACATATGCATACATATGTCTATGTGGATATATATATATATATATATATATATCCAAAATCACATCACTGGTTCTTTATTGCAATTCCTGGTGAGATCCGACACCATTGGCTGTACCATGTCATGTACATTCAGCACTCAAAACCTACACAAATGGTCATGAACGCGACGGCGAGAGAGTACGCCATTGGACAAAATGTCACATAATAAAGGTACATCAATGCATATGACTAGAGGTAAAGAGGTCCGCCGCGTAACCGAAAGGTTGCGGGTTCGAGACTCGCCGGCCGCGCGGACTTCCGGCTACCCTGCGACCATTTGGCGTGGGAGAGTGGCAATGTTATACAGGAAGTTGCTGAGTGGGTCGTTAAAGAACCCAAGGTTATACTTCCTTCAGGGGAATATCCGAATCGCTCACAAACGCTGATTGTTATTCAGAAGACTGACGAGTGCGATAGGTGGGTCCATGTCGATGATCGAGCTCGTAAGGTAATGTTTGGCACTTGCCCACTTGGCATGTAGAATGGGATTGGACAAACGAGGTATGTGGTCAAAAAGGGAGGGCCACACCGACACAAAGAAAACTGGACAAAGTCCAAAGCAGATCGCGCCAACACTACCCTTCACTACACCGCACATTATGCCACGCTGAGGGTTATCTGGTAGCATCTGGCAGCACCTGCTTTCGTTTCGCTTTGAAGGGTTGGGAGGAGCATATCTACCTCAGTGATAACACATCACGTAAAACTCCACGACTCAGCAATATACATATCGGCAATCCGGAGGACTAAAGGTAGCCAGACGCTCCCTTCGAACAACCGACAGCCGGACACGACGCATGGACAGACAATATTTCGGGACACCGGACAACCTTTCCGGACGCCATACGACCTGTCCGGGTGGCAGAATGTCTGTCCGGACAGCAGGCACACTCCCCGATACCTGGACAGCCTGTCCGGACATCAGATGGCCTTCCAAGATACTACGGAGCGTGTCCGGACATTGCAGAACCTGTCCAGATGCTAGCGAACTTGTCCCGGTACTAGAGCCAGTCCGGACACTACAGAACGTTTACGGAGACTAGCGAGCCACATTTCCGGATAGTAGAGCCTGACCGAACACGACAGAACCTATCCGGATATTAGGGAGCTCGTCTAGACACACCACTAGAGCCTGTCCGGACATTACAGAATATGTCCGGAGACTAGGGAGCCAGCCCAGACACTACAGCTGATCCGGACACCACCGAACCTGTTCGGATACTGGAAATCCTGCCCGGACATTAGAGAGCCTGTCCGGACATTAGAGAACCAGCCCAGTCATGAGACACCCTGTGAGTACACAGCACCAGACATAACAATACAATATCGGGACGCGCGGCACACTCCGTCCAGACGCCCAGTGCTGCGCGGCACCAGTGACACCGGCAGCTGGCTTCGTGGCGTCCGGTTGTCCGGCCCTACAGTCCTCCGGTTCTCCGGCTCTCCGTTTCTCTGATTCTCCGGCTCTCCGGTTGTGCGGAGCAGGCAGCTTGCTGTACAGCCTCTGACACGGCGCTCAGACCCCGGACAGTTTGCCGCGCAGTCGCCGCCGGTCGGAGCGGCGCGTGCAGAGGCAGGCGGCGAGCACTATGCACACGCACAGCGCCACCGCCAGGTAGATGTGCAGGTGCTTGAAGCGCGACGGCAGCCACAGGACGGCGTAGGTCACGCGACTCCTGCGATCTGTCGGGGTCAGACGGGGTCAGACGGGGTCAGACGTGGTCAGACGGGGTCAGACGTGGTCAGACGGGGTCAGACGTGGTCAGACGGGGTCAGACGGGGTCAGACGTGGTCAGACGGGGTCAGACGGCACCATCAGAGCAGTCCGTCAACATCTCTCACTACAACGCCAGCATCAGCACCGCTAGGGGGGACGACACTGGACCCGTCAGACTTCGGAAGACATGAAATATATGCAGTAAGAAGAGGATTTTCCTCAAAATGGCAAAGACAAATTCTACACAAACAATACCGCTGAATCTGGCTCAACCGAAAAACTATCCCAGTCGGCCGACGGATCCAGTGATCCAGATCAGAAGCGGCTGGTCAACGTCGTTAAATTTGGCAAAAATCGACATCTTTGCGGATCTTCTCAGAAAAGTATTTACTCCGAGGGGTTTCAACACGCTTCTTTCCTTAAAAACGCCGGGTTAATCTCACCAAAAACATCGTGACAAAAATGAGCAGAAATGCAGAAATATTGTTGGTGATTTTCTGAAATGTCAGAACACCCCATAAAGTAACCAATGACCTGTGACGCACCTCACCACGTAACCAATCCATGCTCATCAAAATATTGGAACCCAAAGAGCAAAAAGTGGCTCTCAGCTTTCAGGTTTTTCCTATTGCATTTCGCAAAAAGCACAGCAGACACGACGCATCAAACGTATTACTTCCAGTGATATTCCACTCATTGCCCTATCCTTCCCACACAGGCCCGCTGCACTGAGAACCCAGCTGCAGATCATACCGGAAAGACAACCGACACGGACGTCAACCGACCATAACGGAAAGACAACCGACCCGGACGTCCTACCGCTAAACATCGCAACCGATCCAGAGATGGCCACGTGGGGGGTGGGGTGGAGGGTGTCGGGTAGTGGCTAATACACGTCAGTGTCGACGCATGTCTCTGGCTGCAGATGCCACTGTGAGGGGCATACAATCGTCCCTAACGTACACAAAGTTCAAGAGCCGACAAATGGCGCGGGGGGGGGCGTACGGTTTGAATGTGCTTGCCTATTCTTGTTCTGATCACAGCATGTATTGGTGAGCAAATCTGCGATGTGTGAATGTGTGTCTGATCTAGAATGTGTTGTGAAGTGGTACGCAAACACACCATTTTCTTTTTTGTAGTCGGAAGATAACCTGGCGCCTTTTCCTCGGTGTTCAGAATGATGTGACCCTCGCGGTCAGGGGAGGGGTCAATTTAACCCCTCCCCTTTGCCTCGTTGTTCGGAATATGGTAACCCTCGCGGTGTGGGGAAGGGTTGATTTAGTAAGCATGCTAATTATACTTGTCATAGTATTATACTTCCTCATGATATATGAGTATTATATCATGCATATAAGTATCAGTTGAATATATTGTAATCATCGACAAATCATCAAATATAAAATAATACCTAACAGTGACCCCATGTTAGGTCACCACGAGAAACTGAGATGCAAACAGAGAAAACGTGTTTTTGTGAATAGCTTTGTCACAACTGATTTTTTCTGATACGGAGGACGCGTAATGACAAATTATGATCATTATAATTGCTACAATCATCAGATGAGGTCACCAAGATGTCAGATGAGGTCACCAAGATGTCAGCTGAGGTCACCAAGATGTCAGATGAGGTCACCAAGATGTCAGATGAGGTCACCAAGATGTCAGATGAGGTCACCAAGATGTCAGATGAGGTCACCAAGATGTCAGATGAGGTCACCAAGATGTCAGATGAGGTCATCAAGATGTCAGATGAGGTCATCAAGATGTCAGATGAGGTCACCAAGATGTCAGATGAGGTCACCAAGATGTCAGATGAGGTCACCAAGATGTCAGCTGAGGTCACCAAGATGTCAGCTGAGGTCACCAAGATATCAGCTGAGGTCACCAAGATGTCAGCTGAGGTCACCAAGATGTCAGCTGAGGTCACCAAGATGTCAGCTGAGGTCACCAAGATGTCAGATGAGGTCACCAAGATGTCAGATGAGGTCACCAAGATGTCAGCTGAGGTCACCAAGATGTCAGCTGGGGTCACCAAGATATCAGATGAGGTCACCAAGATGTCAGCTGAGGTCACCAAGATGTCAGCTGAGGTCACCAAGATGTCAGCTGAGGTCACCAAGATGTCAGCTGAGGTCACCAAGATGTCAGATGAGGTCGCCAAGATGTCAGATGAGGTCGCCAAGATGTCAGATGAGGTCACCAATATGTCAGCTGAGGTCACCAAGATATCAGATGAGGTCACCAAGATGTCAGCTGAGGTCACCAAGATGTCAGCTGAGGTCACCAAGATATCAGCTGAGCAATAGCGGAGGTGCACATCACAGGTGCTCTGGGTGCCAAAATATGAACAGCCACAAAATGAAAATGGCTGTCAGGGTTTGTAAGGCATTTTTGAGCGCAGATTCAGTTCGTGATGTCATTAACCTGAAGAAATTTGACATGACAAGTTCTGACTAAAAAAAGAGTAATTTTGGTCTTCAACTTGACAGTCTGGGATGTGTACTGTGTAAAGCTCCAAAGAGAGAAGGGAACATCTTGCTTGACACTGGTGTCGACGGTTACCTTTCCCTGAGCTCAAACTCTCTCGAATGTCGCCAGCTTCAGCAGTGAATCACACACCTCCAGGTACTTGACCTTGAGCTGATCGGTGACCTTGACCTTTCCATGTGTCATATATATATATATATATATATATATATATATATATAGATATATATATATATATATAGATATATATATATATATATATATATATATATATATATATATATATATATATATATATATATATATATATATATATACTGCATTTGTCGTGGTGACACCGAGGTAAGGCCAGAAAGGCTAGCTACATCGTGCTGGCTGGCTGGATTGTGGCTTTACGACGCACTCAGCAGCTGATGCCATATGACGTCGCCTGCCTCTCACCCTGGCAGGAAGGGCGGGCACCGCGGGGAATCGAACCCCGTACCTCTAGCGTGCCAGACGCTCAGCTTAACCACTGAGCTGCCGACGCCCTACATCGTGCTGGCAGTGGCGAGAGACACATCTCATCCGGCGGTGGGGATGCCACAGCGGTGACGTACCTATGACAGCTGCGCCGTACCCCATGTTGCGCACGCCCATCCTGTAAGAGCACGTCGGCACCACTATTTCGACCACGTTGTCGTCCTGAGGACGGGTTGGTTGGTTGGTTATTGGGGCTTAGGGGCGCATCGACTGCGTCGGTCATGCAGCGCCCATCCTGAGGACGGAAACGGCGTCACGTTCGGCGAACACGACCACGAAGACCACGAGGACCATGAGGACCACGAAGACCATGAGTACCACGAAGACCACGAGGATCACGAGGACCATGCGGACCACGAAGACCACGATAACCACGAAACCACGAGGACCACGAAGACCATGAGGACCATGAAGACCACGAGGACCACGAAGACCACGAGAACCACGAATGCCATGAGGACCACGAAGACCATGAGGACCACGAATACTATGGTTGGTTATTGGTTTTACGACACGTCGACCGTTGAGTCATATAGCGTCGCCAATCTCTCACGCCGATTGGTCACGGGCGAAGAGTAGCGACAGGTGAGACTCGAGCCCACAATCTTTCGATTGTGAGACGAGCATCTTACCCCTAGACCACTCGTCCCCCCACGAATACTATGAGGACCACGAATACCATGAGGACCACGAAGACCACGAGGACCATGAATACTATGAGGACCACGAATAGCACGAGGACCATGAGGACCACGAGGACCATGAATACTATGAGGACCACGAGGACCACGAAGACCATGAGAACCACGAATACCACGAATACCATGAGAACCACGAAGACCATGAGGACCACGAAGACCATGAGGTCCATGGATACTATGAGGACCACAAAGACCATGAGAACCACGAGGACCATGAATACTATGAGGACCACGAAGAGCACGAGGACCACACAGACCACGAAGACCATGAATACTATGAGGACCACGAATACAATGAGGACCACGAAGACCATGATGACCACGAATACAACGAGGACCACGAAGACCATGAGGACCACGAAGACTACGAGGACCACGAAAACCATGAGGACCATGAGAACCACAAATACCACGAGGACCACGAATACCATGAGAACCACGAAGACCATGAGGAGCACAAATACCATGAGGACCACTACGCGTCCACGACACGGCATCTTAAGGCCACAGTCTCTCAATTGGTGCCTACGAGAACCGGTAGACAGCATCAGACTGTGCTCTTGAAGACATCAGAGCATTAAGAACATGACGTCGCATGCTACGATTGGTGACCCTGATACCCTTCAGACTGACTTCAAAATCGCCACTGGAACCACATACTTAGGTTAATCCCACAACCCTGTAAGTGACCTGGTACTCTTCCGCGCTGAGCCTGTCATAACATCCAGCTTGACCCCCCCCCCCCTATCTCCGGTCTGACCCCATGGTCCCCAATCTGTTCTTATTGGGGTTTATGGGCGCATCAACTGCATAGGTTATACAGCGCCCATGATCCAAAATATGAGCCTGCGGCCTAACTTCCAGCGTCAGCCTGGACGCCCAATCTAACTCCTAACTCCTCAGTCCGCCCAACCTACGAGGTGCCAACCAATCTGACGCCCAATCTGACTCGTAACTCCTCAGTCCGCCCAACCTACGAGGTCCCAACCAATCTGACGCCCAACCTAACTCCTCAGTCCGCCCAACCTACGAGGTGCCAACCAATCTGACGCCCAACCTAACTCCTCAGTCCAGCGTCATGGCCTCAAGTCTCAGCCCCTAACAACCAGTCTGGACTGTGCCTCCAGTCTCACGCAGTGACCCGCAACCTGACCTCGTAACCTCTGGTCTGACCCTGCGACCTCTAGCTTGACCCAGTAACCTTTCAGTCTGACCATGCGATCTCTAGTCCGACCCAACAACCTCTAGTCTGACCCTGTGACCTCTAGTCCGACCCAGGAACCTGTAGTCTGACCCTGTGAACTCTATTCTGACACCGTGACCTCCAGTGTGACCCTGGCCTCTAGTCCAACCCAACAACCTGTAGTCTGACCCTATGAACTCGTCTGACGCCGTGACCTCCAATGTGACCCTGTGACCTCTGGTCCAACCCAGCAACCTCCAGTCTGACCCTCCGACCTCTAGTCCGACCCTGTGACCTGTAGTCTGACACCGTGACCCAGTGACCTCGGGCCCAGTAACCTCCAGTGTGCTCCTGTGGCCTCTAGTCTGACACCGTGACTTCCAGTGTGACCCTGTGATCTAATCTAACACTGTGACCTCCAATGTGACCCTGTGACCTCGGACACAGCGACCCGCAGTCTCGGCGCCGTGACCTGACCTCCAGGTTGATCCTCTCCAGTCCGGAGGACGTGAGACTCTCCATCCGCGTGCTGCGGCCCGAGTCCTTGTGGTGGATGCCCACGTAGGACGTGTGCGAGTGGGCCGAGAATATGAGGTTCACCTTCAGCCGGCGCAGCGTCTGCGGGTCAGGTCAGGTCAGGTCAGGTCAGTGGTCTGTCAGCAGCCGGGGCGCTGCGGAGTGGTGCCGACGTGTGCACAGTACATACTCGTGTGACGTGTCTACAGTGTTAAAATAATGGATTTTCGTAGGTGTGAGATGTCGAAGCGAGTACAGTAGGATGTCGAAATTTTTCATGCCAATTCAAATATTGTTTCAGTTGTTGAAGTCGAATTTAGAATCAATAGCACACTCATAAGTGCATGATTTTTTTTCTTTAGTTTGTGCGACACAAAATATACGGATATCTATACCTACTAAGGATAACAACTGCAATACCATGGTATCAGCAGATGGCATTGCTTAGCAGGCTACGTCATAGATAATCTCTGTACATGGAATTGTGTTGCGAACTGCTTGTGCATCACAATCCGTAATGGTGATCGTAAGCATGGTACTTATACACGACATGCTCAGAAATGAGTCATGGAGACTTCATTAGCACACATCAACAAGCACAATGTCGATACTTCCTTGGAAACGATGTCTATTCAGTGTTCAGAAAGTGATATACTCCACAATATGTCACGAATAATTTATCACTGCGTGTGTACGTCGCATATTCGTGTGACGTGTCTGCAACGCATACTCATACACTTAAGGCGTGTCTGCAACGCATACTCATATACGGTAAAACATGGGTTAGCCTTCTATGGGTCTGAAGAACACCTCTCCACAGTCTTTCCGGAATGTGAGCTCCCTCGCGCTTGCTCTTTGTTGAAAGTGAGCGTTTTTCATAACTGCCTTAAAATCTCACGTTTTTATCACAAATATCCACTTCATATTCCATTAATGTAGCAAGCGTGGGAAGACACTGTGATGAATCTTTAATGAATATAAAATTATGACGCAAATTAGCAATTTCGATTACCACATTAATTCATGTAATAAGTGGCTGTTTCCAGTCACAAAATTAGACCAGCATCATCCGAAGTACAAACAAAACTTCGAATAAAAAAAATCAAATCTTAGGGTCAACTTGGTCGCTTGAGATGCTACGACAGGAATGTCCTCTGACCTTGCCCCGCATGTGAACAGCCATACAACATTTCCGAAATTGATCTCGCTGACCTTTCCAGTCGGTCTCATGTCTCACGCGAACACACGTGAACACTAGTGGTCAGCAGCTGACCTGGCGTGACCCACCCTCGACCCACCCTACTGGTCACGGAACACACCGCTGGCCAGCAGCTGACCTGACCCGGACTGACCTCCCGGGCGAAGGTGGAAACAACTGCCGTCAACGGGAAGTGGCTGACGATCACGTTCATGCCGTCTGTCAGCGGTGGCGCGGAGTGGTTGGCGGTGGGCGGTATGGTGTGGATCTGCAACACAGCCCCCTGTCAGCGGTGGCGCGGAGTGGTTGGCGGTGGGCGGTATGGTGTGGATCTGCAACACAGCACCGTACACAGCAGTGATAAAATAACGCTTTTTCGTTAGGTGTGCGATGTCGAAACGAATACAGTAGGATATCGAAATTCGCCATAAAAACGATGTCGCTTAACATAACGCATAAGTTCTTCAAAGACAATTTTTATCCCATAGCGCATTCATGTGTGCACCGTTTTCTTTTAATTTCATATTCCTAATTTAGGGATAATTATTTTAGTGACAACGATGCAAAATGCCTATCCTTATTAATCGCTATTGTATAACAGACCACATCACAGGTAATCCTCTTACCTGCAATTGAACTACGAGATGTTCGTGCATCACAATCCGCAATGGTGTCAGCATGACACTTGTCACCAAGCTTCTGTTAGAAATTATATATGAAGACTTCATAAAGACTGATCACGAAGCACGATGTCGGTACTTCGTCGTGAGGGATGTCTATTCATTGTTCAGTAAGTGGTATATTCCAGCCTTTTTCACGAATAATTGGTCACTGCTACACAGGCACACCTCGTCCGTCAGCTGTGGTGCGTTTGATTGGAGGTGGGCGGTACAGTGTTGATCTGCAACACAGCCCCATACACACAGTCGTACGTGGAGGTGGGCGGTATTCTAACAGCTTATATTAAATACTGTTCTGGCCGACTCATTCATATGATTGTATAATCCCGTATTGCACAGCTCGTAATACTGTACCCCGTAAGCGAATCGATCCACCTGCAATTGTAACGCGCCTAGCAACTGTTTTGTCGGCCGCCCGGGCGGCCGAACGCGTAGTCAGCGTTCTGAGACTGTGGTCCCGCGACGGCTGGTGTCTACGACGCAGTACCTGTCGTCACGGCTGCCCGCGTCCCCAAAGAACCACCCCGATGTGGCAGAGCTTCCTGAACTGTCGAGCTGCACGGGCGGCAGCATCTGTCAATTGAACAACTGTCCTTCGGCCTCTAAATTCAGAACGTATAACATCGCTGACTGCCGTCTCATCGAATCATTGTACGAACGTCCTTCTGAAGCGTGCGAATTGCTGTTTACTGTCGTTTATTTGCTTTCACCACTGCACAATACATTAAGTGCAGTCATTGCACTTTCGGGAGTTGTCGCGACGCGCGGTTCTTCTAAACTTCTTAACGAGTCTGCGAGACGACTATGCTACATAATAGTGTGGATCTGCAGCACAGCCCCATACACAGTCGAGCGTGGAGGTGGGCGGTATGGTGTGGATCTACAACACAGCCTATACACAGACGCACGCCACACAAGTAGTCTGTTTCTTTATTGGGTGGTTCTCGACGCACTTTATGCACGATCACGGCTAATGGCGCCGCCGACACTGTTTTGCCAGTGGGCCGCGGGGTTGAGAAATGATCCGAGTGGTGCGAGTGTTGAACCCGGGACCTTTGGTACCCAGAGCTCAACACTTCCACGCCGATTGGTCGCGGGCGAAGAGTAGCGACAGGTGAGATTCGAACCCACAATCTTTCGATTGTGAGACGAGCATCTAACCCCTAGACCACTCGTCCCCCTCCACTCTGATCTGCCCATGTTAATTTGTGTGGAATAAAATATGATCAGAGATGTCCTACACCCAATTAATAATTCACTTATCTCGATACATTGAACGCTCCTTACCAATTAATAATTCACTTATCTCGATACATTGAACGCTCCTTACCAATTAATAATTCACTTATCTCGATACATTGAACGCTCCTTACCAATTAATAATTCACTTATCTCGATACATTGAACGCTCCTTACCTTATAGAACTGAACGAAGTCCACAATGGCAGTGTCCTTGGCCCCGAATGCCCGCTGGTACGCGAGGACTTTGTCCCTCTTGACGGGCTCGCGGCCCTCGCCACCAATGTCGTTGTCGCCCGGCACTGACACCATCTAGCGGACAGAAATGAAACTGTGGTACAACGACTGCCAACCGATGTATTGGTTTCGTCCGTTTTATCTGGCTCATTCTACATGTGAAGCTCTGGTTGCCATATGAAACAATTTCACCGTGATATACTTCCTTTACCCTCTGAATGCACTTACATTGTCTACGGGGGGTTCTCTGGGTAGCACCTGACCTTAGAATACACTGCTCGTGCATTGGGCCACGTACAGTGGCACGAAATTCGCGCTGCATGCAGTTTTTCACTTGCTAAGCCAAGTCACCGGAAATGACATGCGCATACGTCACCGGCCAAGCTGACGGAAATAGCATGTGTAAAACCAGTGCGGACACCACCCCTGACGACGCCGGAAACTCTGAGGTCACTACACCACTTACACTTCCAAATGCTTCCCAAGTTGTATGCTAAATCCTATGCAGCCGGTACAAAATGTGCGCGAATAGAGTACCTCAACTGCTGCTGGTATGCAGCCAGAATAACACGCGACGACAATAGGGGCCCTTCGTCGATGGCACTTCTGGCTGCGGGCTCAACGCGCACTTCGCGCACACTTCATCCCATCCAACTTCCTGATGACTTCCTCATGACATCCTCATCTCACCCATGACTGCCTCATCTCCCTCATGACAGCCTCAACTCCCTCATGACTCACAGCCTGCAGTTGCCGCCGCGCCGCCGAGTCACCTTGGTGTTCCTGGGGAAGGCGAAGATGGACCAGAAGCGCCGGACGTAGCGCGCGTACTGCTCCTCGGTGGCGATGCTGCCCTCGTCCAGGTTGTCGCCGAGGAACACCACCACGTCGGGCATCACGTGCTGGAAAGCGCGCCAAAAGCCCTGCCGCATGTACCTGCCGACCGCGGCGACGGCTGCAGAAATGGCGCGCGTTCGGGCAGCACACGCAACAACACAGCACACATCACACATCACGCCCGACATCCGATCACGAACGGTCGAACTCTGCGACCAAAATTATCGAGATTCACGATTGAGAACTTGTCCACGAACCAGCAATTTTGAGAGGGAACTGTGCGTGTTGCAACGTTGTGCGCTCGTGTTAAAGGTGAGACGAGTGCTGGACGGGATACAGTTGTGTTAGAAAATTAAATGCTGGTTGGTCACAGCAATGATAAATTAAATATTACGAGTTATCACACGTTGAATGCAGGCCAACAGATTAATACGAGGTCCGACAGTTGCTTTGCGTGTTCGTAGTTAAGTCCGTTTACACATCACGTCCCCTGGTCGCCAGTGAACTCTGCAACCTCACCGGCTGTGGGATTCGAACGCACGACCCTCCCATCAGGAGTTGGATACCCTACTGAATAGGCTGTAGCGAACCTCCCCCCCTCAGCGAGTGGCGGTACGCCGTGAGGCAGGGGTAACCGTGCGAGTGGCTCGCCTATCGGAATATCAGGATGTGCCACATTTGAGACATGATAGTGACTATCAGCAAATATGTACAGAGCCCAAGCATGTGACACAAATTATAGATGTTATGTACCACACTTGTCAGTCACAGCATGTGACAGAACTCAGACACCACACCTGTCAGAACCCCATTGTGTGACAGATATCCGCCGCCACACCTGTCATAGTCCCCACATGTGACAGGCCTGCCAGATATTACATGGTGCACTTGTCAAAATCCCAGCATGTGACAGGGATGCCAGATAATAATGCGGCACCTGTCCGAGTCCCAACGTGTTGCAGGTATGCCAGACATTGTTGCTACATCTGTCAGAGTCCCAGCATGTGACAGACATCAGATTCCACACGTGTCACAGTCCCAGTGTGAGACAGACACGCCAGACATCAGACACCGCACCTGTCCGAGTCCCAGCATGTGACAGCCATCAGATGCCACACGTGTCACAGTCCCAGTGTGTGACAGACACGCCAGTGATCAGCACGCCAGATCAGACAGCCACGCACCTGTCCGAGTCCCAGCATGTGACAGCCATCAGCATCAGAAGCACCACACGTGTCACAGTCCCATGTGAGGGCACGCCAGATGAGACTTCCCACACGTGTCACAGTCCCAGTGTGAGACAGACACGCCAGACATCAGACACCGCACCTGTCCGAGTCCCAGCATGCGACAGCCATCAGATGCCACACGTGTCACAGTCCCATGTGAGAAAAACCACGTGACATCAGACACCGCACCTGTCCGAGTCCCAGCATGTGACAGCCACCAGATGCCACACGTGTCACAGTCCCAGTGTGAGACAGACACGCCAGACATCAGACACCGCACCTGTCCGAGTCCCAGCATGTGACAGCCACCAGATGCCACACGTGTCACAGTCGCAGTGTGAGACAGACACGCCAGACATCAGACACCGCACCTGTCCGAGTCCCAGCATGTGACAGCCATCAGATGCCACACGTGTCACAGTCGCAGTGTGAGACAGACACGCCAGACATCAGACACCGCACCTGTCCGAGTCCCAGCATGTGACAGCCATCAGATGCCACACGTGTCACAGTCGCAGTGTGTGACAGACACGCCAGACATCAGACACCGCACCTGTCCGAGTCCCAGCATGTGACAACCAAGATGCCACACGTGTCACAGTCCCAGTGTGAGACAGACACGCCAGACATCAGACACCGCACCTGTCCGAGTCCCAGCATGTGACAGCCATCAGATGCCACACGTGTCACAGTCGCAGTGTGTGACAGACACCAGATGACACACGTGTCACAGTCCCAGTGTGTGACAGACACGCCAGACATCAGACACCGCACCTGTCCGAGTCCCAGCATGTGACAGCCATCAGATGCCACACGTGTCACAGTCCCAGTGTGTGACAGACACGCCAGACATCAGACACCGCACCTGTCCGAGTCCCAGCATGTGACAGCCATCAGATGCCACACGTGTCACAGTCCCAGTGTGTGACAGACACCAGATGCCACACGTGTCACAGTCCCAGTGTGAGACAGACACGCCAGACATCAGACACCGCACCTGTCCGAGTCCCAGCATGTGACAGCCATCAGATGCCACACGTGTCACATTCAGTGTGACAGCCACCAGATGCCACACGTGTCACAGTCGCAGTGTGTGACAGACACCAGATTCAGACACCGCACCTGTCCGAGTCCCAGCATGTGACAGCCATCAGATGCCACACGTGTCACAGTCGGGGAGGTGTGTGACAGACACGCCAGACATCAGACACCGCACCTGTCCGAGTCCCAGCATGTGACAGCCATCAGATGCCACACGTGTCACAGTCCCAGTGTGAGACAGACACGCCAGACATCAGACACCGCACCTGTCCGAGTCCCAGCATGTGACAGCCATCAGATACCACACGTGTCAATCCCCATTGAGACAGACACGCCAGACATCAGACACCGCACCTGTCCGAGTCCCAGCATGTGACAGCCATCAGATACCACACGTGTCACAGTCCGTCACAGTGTGTGACAGACACGCCAGACATCAGACACCGCACCTGTTGACCACCAGGTGTCCGAGTCCCAGCATGTGACAGCCACCAGATGCCACACGTGTCACAGTCGCAGTGTGTGACAGACACCAGATGACACACGTGTCACAGTCCCGGTAAAAAAAAACATCAGACACCGCACCTGTCCGAGTCCCAGCATGTGACAGCCATCAGATCCACACGTGTCACAGTCGCAGTGTGTGACAGACACCAGATGACACACGTGTCACAGTCGCAGTGTGTGACAGACACCAGATGCCACACGTGTCACAGTCGCAGTGTGTGACAGACACGCCAGACATCAGACACCGCACCTGTCCGAGTCCCAGCATGTGACAGCCACCAGATGCCACACGTGTCACAGTCCCAGTGTGAGACAGACACGCCAGACATCAGACACCGCACCTGTCCGAGTCCCAGCATGTGACAGCCATCAGATGCCACACGTGTCACAGTCGCAGTGTGTGACAGACACGCCAGACATCAGCCACCGCACCTGTCCGAGTCCCAGCATGTGACAGCCACCAGATGCCACACGTGTCACAGTCGCAGTGTGTGACAGACACGCCAGACATCAGCCACCGCACCTGTCCGAGTCCCAGCGAGTGACGGCTCCCAGCGGCCAGATGGGCTCCATCTGCTCGCCCTGCAGCTGGGCGTCGGCCACCAGCAGCAGGCGCACGCTGTCCCAGCCGTCCTCGGTCGGCAGCGGCGGCCACGTGCGCGCCTGCTGCACGTGGTCCAGCCACTCGGCGTACAGCACCACCGTCAGCAGCGCCAGCATCAGGATGTGGCGCGGCGACACCACCGGCCTGGGACCGCGCGGCACTGGTCACAGGTCAGGTGTGGTGATAGTGATGGCCTTGGGTGGGTCACAGGTCAGGGCTCCGATGTGGTGACATCATCAGCCTGCAGCGTGGGTCACAGGTCAGGGGTCAGATGTGGTGACACCACCATCTGCAGCACAGGTCACAGGTCAGGGGTCAGATGTGGCAATAGTAACAGCCTTGGGCGGGTCACAGGTCAGGGGTCAGATGTGGTGATAATGTCAGTCTTGGGCAGGTCATAGATCAGGGGTCAGGTGTGGTGACAGTACTGGCCTGCTGTGCAAGTCAAAGGTCAGGGGTCAGACGTGGTGGCAACACTGGCCTGCAGCAAGGGTCACAGGTCAGGGGTCAGATGTGGCGACACCACCACTTGCAGCATGAGTCACAGGTCTAGATGTGGTGATAGTAACAGCCTCAGGCAGGTCTCAGGTCAGGGGTCAGATGTGGTGATAACGTCAGTCTTGCGTGGATAACAGGTCATATGCAACTTGTCAGGAGCCATAGATCATGAGCTACAGGCCAGGAGTAAGGCACCACAGGACTAAGCAACCATACATCTGACATTTAGTGGGACCACCCACCATCCACTTCAGGTCACATAGGCCTGGTCAACCATCAGGTGTCTTGGTCTGGGGTGGCTGACATTTCAAACGTGTTGTAGAACTACTGACCCCTGGTGAGCGAAGATAATGGGCCAACCTAAATGTGTGACAAAACTACTGACCTTTGGGGGGCCATCACAACACAGCACCCATACAATCAGCAACAGTAGTGAGCACAACGTGCAAAAGATAAGCAACAGCATTGAATTGTCCATGTCTTGCATCACTGCAGACTGAACAGATTAACTCTGATGTGGACAGGGCAGGCTACATTTGATGCCATTCCTGTATGCCAAACACCACAAGACAGGATTTATATGCAAAGTTGTCATTACAGGAGCAGCACGTATGTGGTGTCCTGCTCATGTGCTTCTGCTGCTCCTGTGGTTCTGCTGTTCCTGTGGCTCTGTAGTCCTACTGCTCATGTGGTGCATGTGATTCTATGGTCATCTGGTTCTGTGGTTCTGCTTCTCCTGTGGTCCTATGGTCCTGTGGTTCTGCTGCTTCTGTCATGCATGTGATCCTATGGTCCTGTGGTTCTGCTGCTCCTATGGTGCATGTAGTTGTGTTGTTTCTGTGGCCTTGTGGCTATGTGGTCATGTGGTCATGTGGTCATGTGGTCATGTAGTCATGTAGTCATGGTGCAGAACATCACCCACCTGATGACCCTCGGCTGCAACTGGTAGCCATCACGCATGAAGCAGGGCATTGTGCTTCACAGACTGCCCTGGTGACTGGTGACTGGTCCTTCAGCTGGATTGTGCTTCACAGACTGACCCGGTGACCAGTCACTGACCCTTCATCTGGCAGCTGGCTGTCTGTGATGACTGAAGAGTAATCTGGTGGCCAGTGGTCATGCAGCAGCTGACAACGTCAACAGCTGCCAGCTTCAGCAGCTGCCTTTGTCAGTAGCTGGAAACTTTAGCCAAGACACTCAGGTGAAAATCCAGGCTGTAAATAAGGGAATGTGCACTTGCAATGGATGTCTCATTTGTGGGTTATACATATTTGTTATGCACGTCTTAGCTCTTGAGCTTTGCCCATGATAGCCATCTTCCCTGATGCAGGCAAGGGGAGTGAGCTGGATTGTGACCACCATTCTGCCTAGTGTTTCTGAATGGAGAGTGCTAGAGAAACAACCAGTGAGTTGTTTGTGATGAAGCTCTGCCACTGACACAATTTGTTGGCACAAAAAGATTTGCTGCTTGACCCTTAGATAAGCACTACATGCCATTATTTCATCAAAGCTATGATATTAATATCTAATCATATTTAAGATCATTAAAGGGTTAGATAATGCCAATCTGAATGATATTCCTCTATCAGTATGACATAGGGTTCATCAATTCAGGTTGGACAAGTCAAGGTGCAAGGCAGTTAAGTGCCAACAGATTTCTTGACAGAGGGTGGTTGATCAATGGAATAGGCTGCCAGCTATGGTGTGCTCTGTACAGGCCCCTTGAAGCAGGCATTGGTGAAGGAATTTGAAAATTATTGGTTCGGCATGGACATTGAGGATTGTGTTATGCAATATCAAGTGTATGGTGCATGGTATGTTGGGGTAATTAGTTCCTTTCAAACAGGGGTATGCCATAGGTGTGTCAGTTGTAACAGTTAGCAAGTGAAATGCTACACAGTGTTATTATCATTGTATAGTATCTTTCCCTTATAGGCTCACTCAGGTAGGCCCATATGACTCTTATTAAGCCTTATCACTTTATGCATTCATGACTACAACTGAACCTATATTTTTCACCTTCCCTCCTGATAGACACAAAGCATGTTTATACAAAAATAAAACAAGAATTGATATACAAAGATTAAATCAACCTCACCTAAAGCAGGCATGGAGCTACCTCCTATTTAGGTAACTACCTGCCTACATATCCATGCTAGAGCTACCCTGAAAAAACCGAAGTGAATACATGTTCCAACCTTTGGGAAAAAACTAAAGTGAACACTGGCCCACCACTCAATCACAGGGAAGCAATCCCTGCATTGACTTTGGCCATGCCATAAGTCAGTGATAAATTATTCATGAAACAGGGTGGAATACCACCTACTGAACACTGACATCCTTCCCAAAGGAGAATGTAGGTAGGTAGGTACATGGTGCTTTTTGGTGAGTGTTGTGAAGTAGGTCTTCATACCTCGTTTTTCTATCACACTCTGCTTTATACAATTATTATATAAAAACATGGCACAACGTAACTAAACCTAGCATAACCTTCAATGCAAGAAAACATTTTTTTTTATAATGGAAAACTCCGAAACCATTTTTTTCTTTTTCAAAAATAATTTAACACTAACCAGAATGAATGTAAAATAACATATCCTCAGGATAGGTTATAGATCCTGAGCTGTTTGTGAAGAAAACACTGGAAATTTGTTTTTTTTAATTTCACATTTTCTTTATTTTTCTAACTTACAAGAACCTAACCTGACCTAACTTAACCAAGCATAACACCTTTGTATGTTCCATGGTGATAAAATGTGTGTAAAACTTGTCTCATGGTTACCTTAAACTGCAATAATACTCCAAAAATACCCATGTCTACCTAGGTAGGTCGGGGAAGAGGGGGTTAATCTGAACACGTTCTGCTTCCTGAAGACCTATCTTTGGATGTCTCCCACATAGTGTTCAGTGCATAAATAACAAAAAGATGGTGTATTCATAAATGATGGACCTGTCTCTACCAAAATATGAAGGTCTGATTGCATAGTTCTACCTATTCTTTGTGTATGGAGCTTGCAAAGTTTACAGGCACCATTTTAGGCTTCCAAGAGCAGTTCGCTTAAGGAAACCCTGAGGAAGTTACTTTCAATATTTTTGCAATTACACCAGCATTTTTAGTGGCTACTATAGTAGCTTGTGCCACAACACTACACACAACAGTACCACCACAACAGTTGTACCACACAACAGTTGTACCACACAACAGTTGTACCACACAACAGTTGTACCACACAACAGTTGTACCACAACAGCTACAGTGAGGTAATCCTGCACAACATTTTTGTGTTCAGAATACAGCACACCACTACACAAAATAATTATGTTTTAAAGTTGCTCTTTGCAGGTGGTTAGAGGATTTGCATTGAAAGGAACTTCTTGCATATGAATAACTTGTTCATTTTTGTGTTCAGTAAACATAGTACAATTACTGGTTCAGCCAAACAGAAGCCCCAGTAGAGCTATTTGCATGGGAGTCGATAAGGATCGAATGATAGCCCTCTCGCAGCCTCTACCCTTTGGGAGCAAGGGTGGCAGGATCTAGTTTGGTCATGAGGTAAGCACTCATGTTGGACTCGTTATTTAAGAGAGGAATATGCTATGCTTATGGCATCAATCATGCATCGTCAATGCATCCACCATGGTTTGTGGAATGCCAACAGGGGACCTCTCCATCCCCTCCCTGGGATACTCACTTCAAACGGGGTCAATATTCACCGCTCGATATAGCCCCTTTGAAAGCAGTTCTGGCGCCCCAGTATGCTGACACCTACACCGATCACAGATGCACGGAAAAATCCACATACACTGAATACCCCCCCCACACACACACGGGAAATCCACGTAATAATATTATTGGAATATTCACTATTCGCACATGCATACAGTCGTCGCATCATAAACGTAGCTTTAAATCCCTCCACAAATTGGTTGTAAGATCACCGTTGCATGCCATGTGTGAATAGACTAGGGCATGCAAAAAATTGTGTTTGACGGCCTAATTGAAGTAAAATAAGAGCTAACTTCATGTATTTATTTCAAGACCATATCAAGAAAATACTTTTGAACAACAATCAGGTAGTTCCCAGTCTCTAGCACCTTTTGTTTGAGTTCTATAAATTTGTGTAGCACTGCACCACACGCACCCAGTGCTAAGGCAATGAGAGTTTTACAAGGTCATTCTTGTTTACGCTTCGGGCCGCTCTGGAGGCTAGTCAGCTGCCGTTATTGTCCAAATTGACTCGATAGACCTTGGGGTCGAGCAAGCCGAGATGGAGAAGGGTCCGCGCCGGGCAGAGGAGCACCCCGAGGTCCAGAGAGCCCGGCGGACCCAGACACCAGATTAAATGCTGTACGTTAAGAAGGTAGGTTTTAGCCAACCGTAACCCAATGAGAAATGATGCCTAGTGCACAACCGAGAGGGAAGGGAGGTTGCTTGGTTCATCGCATGGACGAAAAGAACATCTGTGCTCCCCGCAGCCGCTGAGGACACAAGTATTGCCAGAAACAGTCACATTTTGGGATTTTGTATCACAAGACATACTATGTAGTGCGTGACCAACTGGACAAACGTTTGGAGAGCAATTTGGGCAGCAGGTGGTGAAAACTGCCGCGACCGAAGTGCGATGCGGAAGTCTAAGTGGAGTGGACAGTCGCGAGAGGACACTAGTTATCTCGACTTCCCTCCTCCACCTCGACTCAACCTTGTATATGTGCGTGTGGTGTGTTTGGCGTCTACTTAAAAACCTGGAAAAAACCCGAAGGTGAAAAACCCAGGCGCAACCCTACTTTAGGGATGGCCGCGCGTTTTTGCCAGATTGCGTGGCGATCCCTCCTACATAATAAGTGCAACGAGCGCACTAACTACTTGTGTGCACCCCTCGTGCTGTGCTGTGGTGAACAACCTGACTTGGTAGCAAAAGAAGCATGCGCGCCATATTTGCATTATGGCTTTCCTCCATTGACCTCTAACGTTAGTCATACCACCGACAGATTCATACTACCGACTACCAAAGTTCATAACGTCCAAAGCTCACAACGTCCAAGGATCATAACGTCTAAAATACGAAATAAGTTTTAAAAAAGTAGACTATGTATTCGATAGGGTTCAATCACAACATCAAGAGTTCATAACGTCCACCGATCACAACCTCCGAAACTGGCTTCAGATGGAGCGTTCATAACGTCCAAAGTTCAAAACGTCCAAAAATAGTTCCTCAGTTGTCCGCTAGAAGAGCCAGCGAAGCTCTGGCGGTGAAATCGCACGGCTGTGTCTCCGTTTTCTGGCAACAGGTGGCAGTAACAAACGTGGCGTGTTGTGTTCATTATCTTTCCGTCCACCCCTTCTCCTGCTGAAGCCTGCCTTCTCCATCGCACACTCCGGTACGTCCGATTTGGCCTGTGTGTTATCTATCGCTGATAACCCACACCCCACCGATAAGCGCACCTGGGAAGCGTCTCCGGTCGGCCGGCCGGCCGGCCGCAAAAAGGCCGCCGACTGGCCGACCGGCCGACCGGCCGGATCCATTCAGAAGACCGGCCTCGTAGCCATTGTTACCAGTTTGATATGATGAGCAAATTTGAGCAGCCTATTCCTCAGCCTAACCACAATATTGTTCACGAAGATTATAAATAGAAGAGGATCTAGAACGAAGTCCTGTGGCACACCAATCAGAATTCTTACATTCAGATTGATATCCTTTCATACTACCTTTTGTTCCCTTCCACTTAGCCATGTTTCAATCCATCCCAAAACTTTTACATATGTCCCGTGCTGCTGATGAATGAAGTAGGAGACTCTGGGAACCTGCATGGATAGTTATATGGGGTTGAAAATACGATGAACAGAGCACTGCTTAACGAGTTTGGAAAGTCGCCACACTGAGACACATTCTGTATCCAAACTAGGCGTCACGCTGAGCTGGCGACCATGGACGGCACCACGGTGGTGTCGGGGGACGAGTACCGCAGGACCATGGACGACACCACGGTGGTGTCGGGGGACGAGTACTGCAGGACCATGGACGGCACCACGGTGGTGTCGGGGGACGGGTACCGCAGGACCATGGACGGCACCACGGTGGGGTCGGGGGACCATGGACGGCACCACGGTGGGGTCGGGGGACGAGTACCGCAGGACCATGGACGGCACCACGGTGGTGTCGAGGGATGGGTACCACAGGACCATGGATGGCACCACGGTGGTGTCGGGGGACGAGTACCGCAGGACCATGGACGGCACCACGGTGGTGTCGGGGGACGGGTACCACAGGACCATGGACGGCACCACGGTGGTGTCGGGGGACCATGGACGGCACCACGATGGTGTCGGGGAACCATGGACGGCACCACGGTTGTGTCGGGGGACGGGTACCGCAGGACCATGGACAGCACCACGGTGGTGTCGGGGACGGGTACCGCAGGACCGCGGACGGCACCACGGTGGTGTCGGGGGACGGGTACCGCAGGACCATGGACAACACCACGGTGGTGTCGGGGGACGAGTACTGCAGGACCATGGACGGCACCACGGTGGTGTCGGGGGACGGGTACCGCAGGACCATGGACGGCACCACGGTGGTGTCGGGGGACGAGTACCGTAGGACCATGGACGGCACCACGGTGGGGTCGGGGGACTATGGACGGCACCACGGTGGGGTCGGGGGACGAGTACCGCAGGACCATGGACGGCACCACGGTGGTGTCGAGGGATGGGTACCACAGGACCATGGATGGCACCACGGTGGTGTTGGGGGACGAGTACCGCAGGACCATGGACGGCACCACGGTGGTGTGGGGGGACGGGTACCGCAGGACCATGGACGGCACCACGGTGGTGTCGGGGGACCATGGACGGCACCACGATGGTGTCAGGGGACCATGGATGGCACCACGGTGGTGTCGGGGGACGGGTACCGCAGGACCATGGACAGCACCACGGTGGTGTCGGGGACGGGTACCGCAGGACCGTGGACGGCACCACGGTGGTGTCGGGGGACGGGTACCGCAGGACCATGGACGGTACCACGGTGGGGTCGGGGACCAGTACCGCAGGACCATGGACGGCACCACGGTGGTGTCCGGGGACGAGTACTGCAAACTCCGTGAAGATTAACGTGACGCCAATGGACGTCCCCACAATGGGGGACGGCGGACATACCACCTCCCCCACCCCGAAACGTCGTGAAATTTAACATTTCGCCAATCGGAGATGGCGTCGCATAGACAATAACCGAACTAAGAACCCTCTCATCTTCTGATCCCAAATCCGTGGCAACGCCAATTATTACAGCCATGGCGTTGCATGATGCAACGTCCATGCAAATTCGTGGCAAGACCATGCTGGCGACCACAACTGAAAGGGCATGTCAACGTCGCCGAACTGTAAAAGTCGTCGAAATTGAATGCAGCGTCTCCGATTGCTATGTAACATGAAATATATTCACGATATTATCGCACTTTATGCGAATGCAATCGAGACTTGGGTGTGTCAAACTGCATCGGCTTACGATTTATTTTCTCAGCGACATTGCCGTTTTCTCCGGATGATGGTGATTGCTCATACGATGCCCCATCATTCGAACAATCAGACACAATACATTTATTCAGAAGAAAAAAATATTCAGGTTCAGGGACAAACGCCCATGTGCTCGCAGGTCAGCATGCTATGAGGATGTTGTATCCCGTGCTAAATATCAATTTGTGCCGACAAAATATGTCACCGGTATTTCAAGCTGCACAGGAAGTGGTTACAGGTGAAAATATTTACGAAGTGTTAACACGCGCACTGGAGGGGGGCGAAATCCGCCCACCCCTCAGGTTTTTCGCAAATAACTGCAGATTTTACCGGTCAATATACGCGATTTTCGGTGTACCTGTTTAGAAATGAACGGCACGTCGTTTAAAGTAAGAAAAATCGAAATCGGCCGAGACTTTGTCAAGTTAGGGGCCGCTAAAGTCAAAAAATGTTATAGCGCCAGACCACAAAAATCTGCGCTTATGCGCTTCCAGTATACTGACAAAAGGGAAGTGTTCTAGGCAACACTAGCGACTTGTTTGATGTATATTGATATGCTGTATAGTTTCAAGGTCATGTTAGGTCACCAAGGTCAAGTCAGGTCAAGTTCATGACAGGTTAATGGAACCAAACTTGATCAACTGGAATGTTGCCATAAATGCACTACTGGTTGTCATTTGTACTGTTTGTCATTGCGTTTCCATACTTTATTCATGTACTTCACTCCCTTCTCCACCAAGCCGATTGCTCCGAGCTTCTCGGCGGAGCAGTCGGGCGGGCGGCCGATTCCGGTAACTGGAACAGGTAACTAACCTGATAAAGTGGTGCTATATGGGTGACCTAAGGTCAAATGTTGGGTCTAGCATCTGCATTGCATCATTAGTAATATCCAAAACATCATTGATGGCCATTTTTGAGCATTTATACACAATGACAGCGATCCATAACGATGACAAGCCAAGCCACGCAAAACCGGAAAATTTTGCCAATCTGACCTCATTTGACCTTGAAGATATTGACCTAAGGTCACGAAAGTTGCACACAATAGAGTTCACTACCGTGCCCATCCACCCTGCGAATTTTGTCCCTCCAGCTTTACTAGGAGCCGAGATCTTATGGGGGGGGAATCCGCCCCCCCCCTCCAGTGCGCGTAATTCTCAGAGGCCCTCTAGGGCGCATGTTAAATAGTGCCACATTTAGCGGTATCCCTAACCACATCATTTTTACAAAACTGGCTCTCTGCCGCTGACTGATCCGTTGCTGCTTGTTTAACACGCGCCCAGGAGGGCCTCTGAACATTACGCGCACTGGAGGGGGGTGGGGGGGTGCGGATTCAGCCATCCCACCCCCCCCCCATAAAATATCGGCTCCTATTAAAGCTGGAGGAACGAAATTCACTGGGTGGATGGGTACGGTAGTGAACTCTATTTTGTGCAAATTGCATAACCTTAGGTCAATATCTTCAAGGTCACATGGGGTCACAGTTGTCAAAATTTTCTTGTTTTGCGTGGGTTGGCTTGTCATTGTTATGGATCGCTGCGATTGTGTTTAAATACTCCAAAATGGGCATCAATGATGTTTTGGACATTATTAATGATGCAATACAGATGCTAGACCCGACATTTGACTTCACGTCACCTATATAGCAGCACTTTATCAGGTCAGTTACCTGTTCCAGTTACCGGAACCCGTCCGACTGCTCCGTCGGGCAGCTCGGCGCAATCTGGCTTCGCGAAGAAAGGAGTGACAGTACATGAATATAGTATGGAAACGCTTAGGTACACAATGACAAACAGTAGTGCATTTATGACAACATTCCAGTTGAACAAGCTTGGTTCCATTAACCTGTCATGAACTTGACCTGACTTGACCTCGGTGACCTAACATGACCTTGCAACTATATAGCATATCAATATACATCAAACAAGTCGCTAGTGTTGCCAAGAACACTTCCCTTTTGCGGATGTACGGGAAGCGCATTAGCTCCGATTTTTGTGGTCTGGCGCTATGAGATTTTGTTGACTTTAACGGCTCCTAACTCGAACATTTTCAGCCGATTCCCATTGTTCTTGCTTTAAACGACGCGCCGGTCATTTCTAAGCAGGTACGCAACAAATGGCGTATATCGACCAGTCAAATCTGAAGTTATGTACGAAAAACTGGAGGGGTGGGCGGATTTCGCCCTCCCCCTCCAGTGCGCGTGTTAAAGGTGCAACAGGGGCACAGCTATCGGCACGCACTTTTTCACTTTCAGAGCCATGCAACGTACATATTTTCGCCATGTAAAGACATATAAAAGACATAAAGACAAAAGATCAGTGCAACTATGAGCCACAAGGGCCTTTCTTGGTTGCACTTTGGACACTGAACCAGTTGCCCACCAAATCTGTCTATCAACCCTCCCTGGAATACAGAAAAACAAGCCCCCTATTCTTATAATGATTGTCTATGCCGTTTTTAAAGATGTTCAATGTGTTGCTACTGACAATGGTTCCTGGCAGCTGGTTCCAGTGTTCGACTACCCTGTTGGTGAAGAAAGACTGTCTTAACCTTGCCCTGCTGTGATTAACTTTAATTTTGAATTGATGACCTCTAATTGCATCATTTCTGTTAAATTCAAACATTTCCCTGAGATATCCCTGTTCCTGACCATGAACAAATTTAAAAACCTCGATGAGATCTCCTCTCAGCCTTCCATATCTAAGTGAAAACATATTTGAAAACAACGCCAGGCCATGTGCGTTGTTGCAGTGCCGCTCTTGTGTTCCAGAGAGTCGGCCTTGCTCTGCTGGCCGTGTGTGCCGCGCTAGGCACACACGGGTCTCCGGGAGGCCGGCAGCTGGGCCGACCTGTGCCGTGGCCTGCAGCAGAGCAGGCCCAGCCGGCTCCGACCACCGCGGCCGCCAGCAGCGCCACTGCCCTGGTAGCGGCGAAAAGACGAACCTTTGATTTGGTTCCCGCCGCCACAGGTGGGCGGATGACGCGGGCTGGCATCCACCTGGCCACGGATTGGGATCGGTGACAGCGAGCTAATTATGGAAGCAATTTCAATGTGTTTGGCGTATTCAACTATTATCAACATGTCTACGCGTCAGGGGCGGATACATAAATTTTGATCGGAGGACGTCATTTCTCTTGAGTGGCGCCACTGATTTCAGGGTCGGATCCATAAATTGGCACAAGGGGAGAAGGCACATGTCCAATGTGACGCCACTTTGCTTTCTAAGGAGCGCCTTCGGCTGAAAAAAATTAGAGGGTCTGTGTGTGTGTGTGCGGGGGGGGGGTGCACGCGACTCTTCCCAGAGTGGCGCCTTCTCTCGGACGGAGGGGCACCGCCTTCCCATGGGGGCACATATGGGGTGCCCATGGGGGCACTGAGTGCCCATGGTGGCACTCAGCCACTTGTACCTGCCCTTGGCTGATTTTGAGGGGAATGTTTTCAAGCGGTGTTTGTCTGTGTATGCGTGCGTGTATGCGTGCTTGCGTGCGGGCGTACGTGTGTGCGTGTGTGTGTGTGCAATTGGTTTAGCGGGGAGTTGAAGGGGACGCATGGCAACACATGTAAAATTGGGGACAGTGCCTTCTCAGTTTCCTCCCGTGTCTGCCAGGGCTATGCATAAGTGAGTGCCGTCAAATCAGGTCGGACATTTTGACCTCGGAGGACCTTGATTCATGACCCTGCTGATGCCCCTTCAGAGAGTTCCACGGCTCCGCATGCTCTGATTATCCGCACCTCGAGCAGAGCATTCGCGTGATCTGTCTCACAACGTCCGAGATCGGGAGAAGTTGGAACTTGCCCTCTCGCTGCGCAGCATAGTTCGGCCAGGGCTGCAATCAGGCTTTACTGTAATATTTTGTGCTAGCTCAATAGGAAGGAATCATATGGGTCGAAGATGGAGCAAGCAGCCAGAGATGCGGCATGTGAGCTGCGAGATACTACCGAAGTTAATATTTTTTTATAAAGCAAAATTAATAATTCGAATTCTTGCTGGGGTGGCCTTATGAACCAGGGTTATCTTGCTAAGCAGAGCTTGTTGCGTGAACCCTGGTCCCACCACCCGATCCATGAATTCCAGTTCAACGGTAGAATTTAGTCCGAAAGTTTAACATGCCGTCAATGCACCGACACGGCCGCCCGGTAGCTCGTCTCCGGCCTTATCGGACCAGATGCCAAACAGGTACAGGTAAACTGAACACAGAACAACGCGAAACACTAACGAAACCATTCGGGTGGAAAACGTTCTGTGCCGGTGGTGCTGTACCTGTCTATCCGTGCTGTGCCGGTGGTGCTGCACCTGTCTATCCGTGCTGTGCCGGTGGTGCTGCACCTGTCTATCCGTGCTGTGCCGGTGGTGCTGCACCTGTCTATCAACGTTGTGCCGGTGGTGCTGCACCTGTCTATCCGTGCTGTGCCGGTGGTGCTGCACCTGTCTATCCGTGCTGTGCCGGTGGTGCTGCACCTGCCTATCTGTGCTGTGTCGGTGGTGCTGCACCTGCCTATCTGTGCTGTGCCGGTGGTGCTGCACCTGTCTATCCGTGCTGTGTCCGTGGTGCTGCACCTGTCCATTTGGGGGCGCAAGCTTGCCGTTGTGTTTTCAACGACACTCTATTGATCTGTTTTGGCTCCAGCCCGCCTGAACATTGCCAGGTTACGGGCACGACAAGAAATACCATCACGGCAAGAAGTACGGCAGGAAACACTACGACGACAAGGGCTACGGCGGCTCCAAGTACGGCAACAACGGTTATAAGGGAGGAAAATACTACGAGATGGGCTATGACCATTACGGAAAAAAATATGGCGCTTATGGCAAGGGCAATGCAAGAAGGTAAGCAAGACATGCTACTGCTTTGTCCTGCTGCAATAGTATATGGCGTTCGCCAAGCACCAAGTCATACGTAGTCTGTGTTCCCGCCATCTTGCTATTATCCTGCGCATAAAAACTATACGCAGGTGCGCAGCCGCAACAATGTTTTTTCCGGGTGGAGGAAAACGTGCCCTCTTCTAAGCTGGTTTTCTATATCAAATAATGACAATTTTTAGACGCAATATTCTTTCTGTTAAAATATATCATTTGGTTTCTGGGGAAATGCTCACTTTTTGTCATATGCATTTCCGTGAGTCCTGACGGAGAGGGGGACTCAGTGCAACCCCCCCCCCCCCACACACACACTTGGCTGCGTCACTGACCAGAAGAGCTGACAACGAGGTCGGCTAGCAACCAGTGACGCGGCCAGGATTTTCGTCAAGGGGCAACCCCACAACAAAGGAACGAAACATAGGACGTATTTCGGCGTTTTTCGCGCGCCGAACATTTTTGGTTTTGCGTCGTGAGCATCTTAAAATGTATTGTTTGGTCTAGTTAGTGTACGGTTAGTTCCTTATGGAGGTTCGGTGCCCCCCCTCCCTTGGCTGCGCCTCTTTCCACGACAATTACCTCAGCTTGTTCCGACGGAGGTGTGGACACAATGATGGCTGGCGAGGATTAAAGTTGGTGAAATATCCCGTGCAAGCCGCCATTGCTGTTCTACCTTGCCCGTGTGTTTATGAAGAAAACAATGTCCATGTTCCCTTCATCGCTTCGGTGAGATGGCTGCTTCGTGATTTCTTTCGCAGTCGTGACAAAAAAAAACGTTTTCTCACAAAATAGTTTTGGGAATTTCGTCTGAACGCCCCTCGGCCATGGGAGACAATATTTTCGCAGACTCATGTCTGCTCGTGGTATAAAGCAGCATTGCTACGTAAAATCGGCTGTTGATGTGTTCATGTGATGTGTTCATGTGTTGATGTGATGTGTTGATGTGATGTGTTCATGTGATGTGTTGATGTGACGTGTTGATGTGATGTGTTGATGTGATACGTTGATGTGATGCGTTGATTTGATGTGTTTATGTGATGCGTTGATGTGATGTGTTGATGTGATGTGTTGATGTGATGTGTTGATGTGATGTGTTGATGTGATGTGTTGATGTGATGTGTTGATGTGATGTGTTGATGTGATGTGTTGATGTGATGTGTTGATGTGATGTGTTGATGCGATGTGTTAATGTCATGTGTTGATGTTCATGTGTTCGTGTAGGTCACTGGAGTGTGGTAGCCATGGTAACAGTGTGCCAAACATGGCAGCAGCGTGCTGCGCTGCGTTCTGTCTGCAACTCGTCACCGATGTTTTCCTTTCAGGGCTACTATGGTGACCAAGGTAACAGTCACCACGGCTACAAGGGCGTTAGCAAGTATAAGGGCGACAAGCATGACAAATACCACGGAAACAAGGGCCATACATACGGCAACAAAGGCTACTACGACAAAGGACATAAGAACAAGGTAAAGAAACAAGGGCCACAAATATGGCAACAAATGCTAGTACTACAAAAGACATTAGAACAAGGTAAGGAAACAAGGGCTGCGACGACAAAGGACATGAGAGCAATGTAAGCTGACGATAGCCGTGTTTATATTTCCAATGATGTGCAAGACGTGAAATATAAGCATGAGCAGATGAGTTGGATGCTTGAGACGTACCGAATACCAAACAAAAATGTGGGGGGCTATAATTCCAAACAATAACAATAATATGATTTGTTTGGTTTCATTGGGAAATTAACAAATCGTGATCAATAATAGCTATATTATCTGGCAATTCCTGCAGGTAAAAATAAATGGTGGTAAGCATTGGCTTAAGAAAATATATCAGGGCAATGTTGTTCGTCGCTTTTAGAATGTTCTAAAATAGTATAAAAGGGTCTGTAACTAAGTAACCAACTAAGTAACCAACTAAGTAACCAACTAAGTAACAAACTAAGCAACAAACTAAGTAACCAATTAAGTAACCAACTAAGTAACCAACTAAGTAACCAACTAAGTAACCAACTAAGTAACCAACTAAGTAACTAACTAAGTAACTAACTAAGTAACCAACTAAGTAACCAACTAAGTAACCAACTAAGTAACCAACTAAGTAACCAACTAAGTAACCAACTAAGTAACCAACTAAGTAACCAACTAAGTAACCAACTAAGTAACCAACTAAGTAACCAACTAAGTAACCAACTAAGTAACCAACTAAGTAACCAACTAAGTAACCAACTAAGTAACCAACTAAGTAACCAACTAAGTAACCAACTAAGTAACCAACTAAGTAACCAACTAAGTAACCAACTAAGTAACCAACTAAGTAACCAACTAAGTAACCAACTAAGTAACCAACTAAGTAACCAACTAAGTAACCAACTAAGTAACCAACTAAGTAATCAACTAACCAACATATGCACTTACAAACCAATCAACCAAACAACCAATCAACCACCGTCGGACGGGTGTGTAGACATGGACAGCGGTGCTATGTACACCGATGATGATATATGCACAGATGGCAGTGATACGCACACAGACAACGGTGGTATGTGCACGGGCAACGGTGGTATGTGCACCGATGATGGTGGTATGTTCCACTGATATCAGTGGTATGTACATATATTGCATTGATTTGTGCACGGATTGCAGTGATATGTACACGAATATCATTGATATGTGCACGGTTATCAGTGATGTGCATACGGATTACGGTGATGTGCAAGAGCACCGATACAGGCCAGCATGTGTCCAGTGGTACAGGTAAGTTGTGCACACAAATGTGCAGAGGTGGAGGTCCAGACGTTCGCAATTTCTCCAAGGGTCAAAGTGAAATCAAATGTTCATTAAAAAAGGAAGCATCGGATTTCAATATGTTGTGGTGTAAATGTACATCGGATGAACATCTAGAGTTGTTTTGAGTTGCTCAGCGGGACCAAGCAAAACCAATTCTCATGTTTGTTTCAATATTTTTTTCACAAGCTTCTAAATCCTTGGATTTGGCATCAAATGATTCTAGTTTTGCACCCACTGTGTACCCGAGCCAAATTGTGTTATAAAGCAGGCTGTTTGGAGGGGCGATGGCTGAGAAGGACCACATCAAAGTCCAGTCTTACAGTCCACCGTTCCTGAACACGCTTAGTTGAGCTTTCAGGCCCTGAATTTCTCACCTCACGTACCTAACTAAGCAGGTAGGTAACTTGCTCCTCTTCAACAATGTTGCACAGCCCCTTAATTTCCGGAACCAGTAAAAACTTTTGGTGTGAAGCATGTCTCGATGTAGCTTGAAAGTGAACGGGCACACAATTTCATCTGATTGTGCAATGCACTCCACAGAAACACTTTCGTTCAGCAAAGGCCGTATGCCCTTCGCTTCTTATGAAACGAAGGCGAAATATATGGCGATATCTGTCAGGGGCCTGGCTCATACATACGTAATTCAAATTAGTGATTACTGTTTCAAATGGAATGTCTAAATCTGAACATTAATTTTCACGATCATTACGAATCACCCATGCATGTTTTGCGTCCGGTTTTTTTCTGGTGGATAAGAGCATCGTTTTGTACAACAATAATTTTTTTAAACATCTTTCAGCTGAACTTAGGTGTGGCACTACCTTCTATTCCTAAAAGTGCTGATCGCCCCAGTAGGTTCATCATACTTGTACAACTTACCACCAATTAATGTTAGTGAACTTGTTTTCCTTCACGAGAACGTGCCCGGGGCATGTCTCATGACAGCTATGTTCCGGTACTTCTTCGGCCTATTAACCTCGCATTTAATTTCTGTTTTATACCCTAAATATTCTGCTTAAACACAAGCTTCAAATAGAGGTCCATGGCGTCACTCACAGCTTGCAATGGCAATGTATGTATATATATATATATATATATATATATATATATATATATATATATATATATATATATATATATATATATATATATATATATATATATATATATATATATACATATATATATATATATATATATATATATATATATATATATATATATATATATATATATAAATATATATATATATACATATATATGTATATATATGTATATATATATATATATATATATATATATATATATATATATATATATATATATCAGGTCATGGGCTATCCAGTTTACAGCATGCCATACGCACGTACATGCTACAGAAGAATGAAAAAGATTACGATCCAAAAGGAAGATGGGTGGGAGGCCTAGAGTGAGGTCGTAATGTAACGATAATCTAGCAGTAATGAAAGGATAAAGTGAAGATAAGGTGCAGCTCAGTAAGGTAGCGCACCAGGGCAAACATACCATTAGAAACAACTTACACTTGCACACAAGCACACACCCTCTTCGCATGCGTTGCGTTTTTTGCAGGCGCTCATCGTTTCTAAGAAATCCCTGCAAATGCTATGCGAACTTGATCGTTTGAAAAGACAAGCATGCATACGGGCGTTAGCATTGGAAAATTATTTTGGGTGGGGGTAAAATACATGAATCCAATGAGCGGGCCCAGTGGATCGGAAGGCACGCTCCACAGGGTCTCATGTTCAGAGTTGAAATTATTGAGCGGGTGGGGTAAAGCCAACATTAAGGGGGCACATGTTCTTCAAAAGTACATAAAACAACACCCATGCACATGCAGACTACTTGGTCACCTATTCCCGCCGTCTCATTGCCACGTAACACACAACAAACGATACGAACATTCGCCAAGCACGTGGGGTATTGGGTTGCCCACCTCGGCGACAAAGAGACCGGGCTTGTTTTCCTCGGCGTGTGGACAATCGTGAACATCCGGCCCGGTGTCGATCGAACCAGCTCGCGACGTTACCGGTCTGTGTACGACAACACCGGTGACGTCAGTGTTTCGGCTGGTCGTGTGGCCGAGGCACGACGTTGACGTCAGTGGTCGTGTGGCCGAGGCACGGGAGCCTGCGCGGAGTCCGCCGGTTGGCAGCCGGAGGCGGGTGACGCTGACGTACCGCAGCGCCGTGGACCAGTGACGTCACGGCCGGCCAGTGACGTCACGACGTGACGATGTATCGTGTGGTGCTGCTGCAGTTGCTCCTGATGATGATGCCACCGCAGGGATTCGACTTCAGACTAAGCAGCCGACACGTTCCCAGCTGGGATGGCTACAAACCCATCGGTGTGAGATTTTAGCCACGCGTCGGATCCGGAGCTCGAAGGCGAGGGTAGTGATGCGGATGCGATCGGATTCGGATCAGGATCGCTTGGGAATGCATTGGTTCGGATGCGGCAGGTAACTAGTTCGTAGGTGTCAAGTAACCACTTCGGGTAGCCATTCACTGCTGATACGAAGTCATCTCTTTCGGAACCGGGTGACCTTGAACAAAACAGTGTGGTGGGGTGAACTAGGAGGGGAATAAGTATGGTGAATTCGCATATTCAGCGATGCTGTATCGGCAAGCAAATAATATGGCCCATCCAACGACACGGCGGAAGATAGGAAGAGCAAATAAGGAGATTACAAGTGAGATAGGGAGGGGAGAGAGAAAGGGAGAGCTTAGAGATAAAAACAAGAAAATGAATACGGGCATACATGGAAGAAAAGATGGAACAGAGTGAGAGACAGAGAGGGTAGATCAAGCGAGATATAAAAAAAGAGAGAGGGAGGGGGATAAAGTGTGTGAAGGAAGACGGAGTGTGTGTGAGAGAGGTAGGAGAAGAGTGAGCGAGAAGGTGCGCGTGTGGCACACGGCAGCGGGCCGATAAGAAAACCATGCAAAACAGCAGGTGCTGCTTGTCAATGACAGACGGCGCCACCTTGACCCCAGCCAGCTGACGAGCAAGAGAGAACAAGGTCATCGCGCACCTGGCCACCGTCCCAGCGCCCCCCCCCACATAGCCGCACCATGACGCCGGCAGACGTCACATCGTCACCAGCCACCCCGCCGGAGTTCGCGACACGACAGGTGCCCCAGTCGCCGCAGCTCGTGCCTGCCGAAGTGAAGGTGCCGCAGTCGCCGCAGCTCGTGCCTGCCGAAGTGAAGGCCCGCCGGCTTCCGTCCGCCCCGGGTCAAGTAGAAGCGCTGTGGCGACAGGGCGTGTGCTGCAAGGTTGTGCTGGCCGGTATATGCGTGCTGTGCTTCCCGCTGTCGTGCTGTCTGCTGTGCTGGTGTCCATGCGTGTGGATGCCGTGGGTGGCGTCGAGCAGCAAGAAGAGGTCGAGGCGGCGGCGGCGGCGGCGGCGGCGGCGGGACTCGGACGATGGCGATGAAGACGACGATGGTGGGGAGGGTGGTGGGGACATGAGGTGTGATAGTGCTAGTTGTGGCGGGGACAGTGGTGGCGGTGGCAGTGGTGGAGGTGGCAGTGGTGGAGGTGGCGACGACTGATGAGATACTATACAATCACCAGTCACTATCTGATAATAATACCGGATATTGCGGTTGGATTTCGTCAACCGACGCATCATTTACAGCTCTGACACCAGTCGACCACAATATCAATTCCCTTGCACACCTCTATGATGTTCAGCAACCACCAATGTTGCAGTGTTGTGAGATGATTCGTCGCACAGTTGCATTATTTTATCAGAATAGATGTATTGAACGTTTAGAAGTGTATTGTTGTGCTTCACTGTTACCATAGTGATATAGGGCCAGCGAAGTGCCTTATCGGTGAAGTCACATGTCATGTGGTCCCCTGTGACGGAGATACTCCGAGAACTATAATTCGGTATGCCGTACAGACGCCGCCCACCATCAGAACGTGTCGGCAGCCTGGGCGCTGCTGGGAGCGTTTCGTGTCGTATTGAAGCTTCTCACCCGCCACAACGCGGACCAACAGTTAGCAGGAGTATCCCAGAGGCATTCGCAAGTTCGTATTGTGTTGGATCACTTTGTTTCGTCCGCATGTTTCTGCTGCTGCTTTGTAAGGTGTTTGCGGTTTGGCAGAGGCGCGACTCCATTAGGAGAACGCCGCTAAATGGTGAACACCCTTTGGATCGCCACAGGTCTCCTCATACGCAATGCAATTGAATACACCGTGCAATGATGCGTTGCAAACTTTACTTCAGTCAACTTAATGTAGGATCATGGAAACTTTTCCCATCGTGTATGTAAATGGAAAGGTCCAGCAGTGGAATGTGGGAATAGCATGGTGTACATAATTGGAAGATCAAGCAGTGGTATCCAGCAGCCACGGGATGCCACTGGATGTTTCACAGATTTTGCTTGATAGTTCGCTGAAGATTTTCGGCGACGGAAGGAATCTTAGACGGTGTAAGACCATGCAATGCGCAAGCGAGTTTTTCTCATCTTTATCAGAGGCAAAGTGCCATCCGCTAGATATTTTTATGTTAAGGAAAGAGTTACGTTAATCCGGCTTATGTGGCATCCAGTTATATCACATAAGAAAGAGAGGAAAGATGAGACGCCGGGAAGCAAGGCACGTGGCGTAAAAGGCCGATACATACATACACAGGTGAAACATACTGACATACATACATACATACACGACAATCGGAAGGATATTTGGAGGGTGGGCACCATCGTAATCTGCGGAGAGGCTCCACTGCCCACCTGCGACCTGAAAAACTGGGCTGAAAAACTCATAAAATTATATGAGTCGTGGGCGTCGGGCCCGACCTTGTGTGTGTATGTTTATGTTTGAGTTAAAGCTTGGAACAACCCGAGAAGGTGAATAAACAAGCAGTTTGGAAAACCCGTAGGTAAAAAACCAAACACAATCTATAAGGAGAACCGTCCGTTTTGGCCAAATTGGATCGGTCTCTGCCTACCTAGTGTGAAGTAATCTATATGTATGTGTTTTACGACGACGGAGATGACGTCAAATTACGCGTGTTACGCGTGTTACGCGTGTCAAATTACGCAAATTACGCGTGTTTTACGACGCGTTTGACGTCAAATTACTTCCTCAAGTTTGGTGCTGTACAAAAAAGTGAATAGTAGCTCAATGAACTCCGGGTGTTGGTCACCGAGAAGGCATGGCAGTGAAAGTGGAATCCGATGTTGGGCAATGTACGAAAGAAGGGGGCGACGTTGTAGTTGGTATGCAGGGCAGATAAGTAAGAAATGTTCGACAGAGTTATGTACATCACACGTTTGGCAAGGCGGAGCACGGCGAAGTTGGCGGAGGAGGAAATCATGTGTGAGTTTTGTGTGCCCGAGTCGGAGCCGGGCAAGGAGGATCTCATGTCCGCGTGTGTGTTGTCGGGAAGAGGGCCATTTGGCGATAAGGGGTTTAATGTGGTGTAAATGTGTTGCGTTGTGGCTCCAGCATGCCTGGAGGTATTTGATAACTAATTGGTTTGTGAGAGACAAAAGGTCACCGGGGCGAACTGGGAAGTTGGGGGTGGGTGGGAGGTCGATGGCTCGACGAGCGAGCTCATCCGCCCGCTCGTTGCCCGGTATCCCCATGTGGCACGCATTTCCCCAGCAGCCGAATGGCTGCGGGGTCTGGCATTCCTTGAGGAATTTTCCTGAGTATGTGGGACCGGAGAGGTCTTTTTGTTGGGAGCCACGGTGTTCTGTGTCGGTGTGGTCAGCGGTGCGAGTTTTTTAAGTGGAGCTAAGCCGGGAATGATGTCGGTTTGCATCGTAGTAGAAATGGTGTTGACGCGACGCGTGGGGGGAGCAACGGTGGCCGCCTGGGCATCAGTTTTTGTTGATGGGGAGGTGGCTTCGACAGACCGTCGAGCCTGGAGGTATGACACCCCGGTCGTGGCCTTGACAGCGCAGACCTCCTTCTCCTTGCGCCAAACTGGTCAGAGGGGTGATGTGGTCAGGTGATCGGATGTGTTTCAGTTGAGGCAGTGGGCAGGTTTGGAGCAGGTGGATTCGGGAGAGGTGGTTCGCCGCACTTTGGGCAGCGGGCTGGTTGGCGGCATGTTTTGCTGCCATGGCCGAAGCGCTGACAGTTAAAACAGCGGAGAGGATTGGGAATGAAGACACGGACTTGGTAGCGTAGGTATCCGGCAAGGAGAGACTTGGGAAGAGTGGTAGAATTAAAGGTAAGGACAAGGAGGCTCGTGTCACGTTTCTGGCCGTCTTTAAAGGAAGTGATGCGGCGGAGGTGGGTCACCCTCTCCGGCCTGAGCTCGGCCTGAATATCTTCCTCAGACATAAAGCATAAAGTTGAGTTTCGAGAGGGGAAAGTAATTTTTTGTTTTGCCGGAAGAGATACTCGAGATTGGAGTGATACATGTGCCAAAACGGGAGTAGGGGAGGTAATTTGCCTGGGATTACCTTGGGGAATTTGAGTGGGAAAGTAAGGACATGGTTCAAATGTATGGCAATATTGTGTTTGTTTCTATTATAGGAACGTCGAGCGGGAGGTTTAGAGAGCGAGAGACTGACAGGGTGGTTGTGCTGTGTTGTGATCGAAAGTGATATCTTACTATCTGGAGTGTTCTGCGGTGTTGTAAGCTGGGTAGGTGGGCCTCAGCCCGGAGATTAGTGATGGGCGTGGTGCGGTGTGCTCCGGAGAAAGTTGGTGATACATTTTGTCATTCTGCCTCTGAATCCAATGCGATGTAATTTGATTCAAAGGGCCGAAGTGTGTACTTTATTGAATGCGGATTTTTAAGTCGAGAAAAAGTGCGACGGTTTCATGTTTTTTCTCTCATGAAGTCACGCTGTATGGTGTCAACTATTTGGATGAGGTTGTCGGTGGTTCTGTGTCTGGGTCGAAAGCCCCTTTGAAATGGAGAGATAATTTTGTTGTTTTCGAGGTGAACTCTGATTCGTCCATTGACCATGTGCTCAAAGATTATAAAGGCACAACTAGTGAGAGGGATAGGTCGATAGCTAGAGGGAAGGTCGCGAGGTTTGCGAGGTTTAGCGATAGGAATGATTGTGCTAGTAGACCAGGACGGGGGAGGTGCAGTCAGTCCATAGTTGGTTTAGTGCCGAAAGGAGGTTGTCTTTTCCGGAGTCGGATAGATTTTGCAAGAAGGGGTATGCCAATTGGTCGGGACCAGCCGTAGTGTTGGTCCCTTTGGAGAGGAATACATTTAGTTCATAGGGAGTAAAGGGGGCATTATATGGTTCAGTGTTGTCCGAAGTAAAGTTGCAGGTGGCGAGAGTGGTTTGTAGGAAGTCGATGGTGTGTTGCGATAATTGCGTATTTGAGGAGATGTCAGCATAATAGGTGGCAAAGTGTTCCGCGACGTCTGAGGATTCTGTAATGCTGCGTTGGTTAGTTGTCAGTTGTGGGAATCCGCCGTGTGGGAATCTGCCATTTGCGACAAAGCGAATTTGAGTGACAATTTTGCAGATGGGGGTAAAACGGTTGAATGAGTTTGAATAGAGTTGCCAGCTGCGTTTTTTGGCAACAAAGATAATCTGCTGACAACGTTTTTTAACCTCGCGGGCTTCCAACATGTTTTGTGAGGTGAGATTTTGCGAAATGTTCGCTCAGTTCGCCGCCGCAGAGCGACGGCGCGTTGACACTCGTCGGTCCACCACGGCACGTAGTGACGGCCGGGGGAGCGACGAGTGTGGGGACATGATTTTCTGCCGCGAGTAATATGGTGTCAAGAAAAGCTGAAATTGGGGGTGAGAATGAGGAGGGAAGATGGTGGCAATTTCCTGGGAGAAAGATGGCCATTTCGGCCTCCGAACATTCCAGCGGAGAACAAATGAATAATATCTAAACTGGGCTGATCGTTCAAACATAATATGACTGGGAAAGTGATTGATAAAAAGGGGGTCGGGTTGCACGTGCCAGGGAAAAAAATGGGTGAGATGGAGGCCGAGGCCAAAGAGAGGTCATTGGCAGATGGACGGCACGGGGCGATGTCGGTGTTGTGTGTGGGTGTTTGGTCATTTAAAAAGACCATGTTGTGGGTGTTGAGAAGTGTTTCGATGTGGTGTCCGCGAGGGGATGTGGTGTGACAACCCCATGCCTGGTGGTGGGCATTAAGGTCACCAAGCACCAGACATGGGTGAGGAAGAAGACCTAAGAGGTTGGTCACAGAAGCTAAGGATAGCGTATGGGAAGGAGAAAGATAAAGAGAGAGCATAGTGAGCTCCAGTTGTGCAAGTTGGACAGAAACAGCAATCATATTTAGGTTATTATCAATGTTGATCTGGCGATGGAGGAGGGTATCTGAGAGAAATAACGCAACTCCGCCGCCGCGGGATGTAGAATTTATGTTGTGGGTATAGAGGGTATAACCAAAGATATTAAAATTATATGGGTCATTGTCGCGCCATCGGGTCTCCTGAACAGCGGCAATCAATGTTTATTTTTGATGATATATTCCTTGAATTCTGCCCAATGGGATATGAGAGACCTCGTATTCCATTGGAGCAAGAATTCAGTGGTGGGTGTCTGCATTTATGGTTGTGATCATGGGTGTGGCGGTGATGGTGATACAGAGTCGTCCGATTCATAATCGGACGACTCTGGTGTTACTGGTTGCTCTTGGTCCTTGGGGGATTCCCGAGCGGGCGATGGGGGGGATCAGGGCTGTCATGTGAGGACAGCGATGGGGAGATGGAGGGACAGGGGAGGTCCTGAAGGGGCGCCGCGGGGGAGGCCTGAGCCCGAGAGGGTGGATGGGTGGAAGGGGGACTGGGGCGGTCCTGGAGTGCTGCAAGGAAAAGTGTGAAGAGAACTGTCGTGCGAAAGGGGGAGAGAGACATAGTGTTTAGAGGGATGAGAGTAGCCGAACAGAGGCGGGCGCAGTCACGGTCCGAAGACCGCTAGCCGGATCCTTTAAACCAGAAAAGTACATCTGTTCGGCTCTAATCTACTGGGTGGGATGGGACAAACAATCGAGGCTTGCCGCTGATAATTCGGTTTCCCGACTGTGCTCGAGGGCACCGCTGGGTCGAAGAGGAGTGGGAGGGGGGCTACGCCGTCTAATCTGGCAAGCCTAGTAGCGTCGGCCGGCTTGTCCGGCTAACAACCAACTAGAGGCCCAGGTGGCTGACGTCACCCGGGAGGGGGGGGCTGAGCTTCCCGTAGATGCCCTAATAAGGACACCTACGAGACAGCTGGGAGAGGGTGGGCGGGGCATTGGGACAGCGGGCAGCTTCTTTGCTCGATCACCAATGAATCAGCGAGACACCAGGTCCTGTCGAGGCTCCTTCCCCGCGCAAGCGAGTGATTGAGGTTGATTGTGTAAACCACCGATGTGATTGAAGTGTCGCGAACGCCAATGTAATATCATATTTTTGGTTGTATTCTCCTGCACTGTGCACGAATTGGTTGATTGTCAAGTGCAACATTCCTGCAGAGCGCCAGAGCTGGCGCTCTGAAGGAGTGTCACCGGAAGAAGACGATCAGTGATGCAGTGATGATGCTCTTCTGCACGAGAGCACGATGCTCTTCTGCTGCTTTCATGTTATGTGTCCCATCCCACCACCTTTAATCATATCCTGGTCTGTCATTGTTCTCCCAACTGCTGCTCCCAGCGTGACCACGTGACCATCTCATGAGCACCAGTGTCGGAATACCCACTGGGTACGTCATCAATGTGGACTTTACTGAATTGCAAAATAAATAAAGCAATGAAATACTGAGTCTAATTGAAGCATTAACTTCTCTTTTGGCGGGGCTAGGGGGTCACAGAGGAGGCACTCCATACATTCAACAAGACAAAGTCGGGAATATAAAAAATGCCTCGATATTGTATCAGTTCAGCATTGATTAAGCTCATTTCTTTTGCATTTTCAAGGTGTTCTGATGTACTCCGGCTCTTAGTAATTTCAGCTGATTTATTATTTACATGAGAGGTACACTGCGAATTTGACTGCTATTTTCCTCCCTGAATGCATTTCAGTTTGATCCACCAGGTCCTGATCAGCTACTTAACACTCGCACGTCCGGCGGTCCGCGCCAACTTCGCATGTCCGGGGGGGGGGGGCAGATGTCTGCCTCCCCTAAGATCTCCAGAACTATGCTAGGTAGCGACAAACAGAAAACGGCGTTGGATAGCTGTGACAAGCTCTATCGAAAGTATTTCGGTCATTTTCTCGCTCAGGTCAATATTTAGGTCACTGAGTCACCATATGTCAAATTCGACCAGATCGGGTGGGACCCTCAGATATTGGCACATATCTCAGGACCTGTAACAGATAGAAACAAACTGCAAATGCTATTCGACAGCCCTTGAAATGTGCTATCGATATACGCTGCGTAATTTAAGGTCAGATCAACAGATGGGTCACCGAAACTATGACCTCAGGTCAAGGTCATGGGGTACACTAGGGAGGTTATGTGATATATCAATCGACACGTCTTGGCGATACAAGCACAATGATGGTAATTTCAGCCTTCTAGCTCAATGCAGTGCGATATAATGCGCATAAATGTGCTAGTGATTCCAGGTGACCTCAACTGACCTTGGTGAGGTCACTGAGCAAAAATGTCAGCGGTGACATTGAGAATAGCTTTGAACTACACGCCATAACCGTTGGAGGTCATTCCGAGAGCAAATATGTAACCAGGAAACATTTGTATATTTTACCATAGGCCTATAATGGGGAAGCCATGGCCGCGACCTGACCTCAGGTCAATGCTACAAAAAAACCGTGATATACATATTATAGTCCTTGATAAGATCATGACGTGATATAAGTTTGAAATCAATCGCCCAATTATTGTGGGAGTGATGCCACTTAGAACTCCGAGGGATGCTGGGTCACTTCGCATGACCTGGTGACCTGACTTGAGATGACCCAGGGCCAAAAATGTATGATGATATGCGGAAAAGACCAATGAGCAACCATGCGAGGTTTGGCCTTGCTAACCCGATTAGTATGGCGGCAAAGTAGGAAAAACCGCAGGGGGGGGGGGGCAGATATCTTCCCCCCCCGGACGTGCGCGGGTTAATCATTATATCGATGCACTTGTATATTATCGATGCACTTGTATTTGCTGGGCCTCTATCTATGTGTAACAGCTCACACTCCCCAACCAGGCCCCGGCCCCACATTGCGACATAACCGACCACGAGGCGCGCGTCGGCCTCCTTAATCGTGCATACACCCAGAATCCGGGACATCAATTACACTTATGCGTTGCACACTTATCTTCACCCCTGCACCAAACTAGAGGTCATAGTACAGCCTTTTTCCGGTTGTATAATTACACAGCGAACAAATACCCCAGGACAGGACCCTCGAGACAACCACAACAATCAACATCACTCGTACAACATCACTCGACAACAATCACAAATCACTCGTATTCACGGATGGGTCGAAACACGAGGCAAAGGTAGGCATCGGCATCACTGGACCAGGTCTCAGACTTTCCAAGCGTCTACCGGATAACTTCTCCATCTACTCCGCTGAAGCAGTGGCCATTCTGGCCGCTATCGCCATTCTCATGAGGCGTAAAGCTAGAAACGTAGTAATTTGCTCAGACTCCAAATCTGTCCTCCAGTCAATTAGCAACACCCACGACTGTCCACATCACTTCATTGATAGAATCCAACAACTCGCGGCCCATAACGTAAACATAAACTTTTCCTTCCTCTGGATTCCGGGCCACGCCAACATCCCAGGCAACGAAGAAGCAGACCGGCTCGCAAAGCAAGCCTTAGCATTGAACACTTACCGTAGCGTGGAATATTCGGTAGACGATTGCAAAGCACTCCTACAACGCCACATTCACCAACATCAACAGAACACATGGACACAACACAACTCAACACAACACAAATCCAACCACACCCACGCAATCAAATCAACAATAGGCACATGGAACACATCAAATCAATCCCACCGACAAAAAGAGGTCTTCCTCACTAGACTTATAACTGGTTGCACAATACTAACACAGCCTCAATTAGAGGGTGACCAATATACAACACCGCACTGCGGCACCTGCAACACCACGCTAAGCATAGGCCACATCCCACTAGACTGTAGTAGCTTTAGCTCTCAAAGACAACCACTTAAGGCATTCTGCCAAAAAGAGGGCATCACCCTATCGCTTCCATAGCTTATCGGTGACAAGCACCCAGAACTCATTCAATTGCTATTTGAATATTTGTATGTCACAAAACTAGCAGGAACACTGTAGGCATCACACCACCAACAATCACATGAATTCGCAATGCATGACCGCGAAACACTCGTAGGAAACACGTAAATGGCCATCCCCGCATGGTGTCGGACGTACATGAGCCGATTTGCTTCTCAATTAGAAATAAATGGCTACCTAGCGGTGCCGTCGGAAGTAGATGAGACGATTTGCTTTAGGAAAACATAAACAAAAATAAAAATATAAAGTAGCATAACGTAAAACGACTACTCAGAGGAGCCATCGGACGTAGATGAGCCGATTTGCCTTGCAGCTCATAACGTAAACGGCTACCCAGAGGTACAGTGGACGTAGAAGAGCCGAATTGCAGAACACCGTACTAACCCAACTGGCAACCCTGCATGGCATGTTTAGACTAACCCGCTACTAACAACTAACACGCGGCGGCCGACGTGATAGGCGGTGTGGACAATTACCTCCTTGTTCGCACGGTAAAGATCCCTCGGTGCTCTTCGATAAGAGTAGGCTAAAGCCGGCACCCTGGCAAAATCAACTTCTCGCCACTCTCAAATCACCCCCACCCCCACCCAAACTACGAATTATTTTGTGGAGGAGTAAAGTAAAACTAAACCATTCAGCCATCAGGGAGCTGTCCCCAACCCAGACCCTCGCCTTCAGCACCTAAAATATCACGCAAACTATGACATAAAATTATTTAACGTAAATTGTCCACTTGCCTGCACCTTGATCGCAAACGCTCACTTTATAGACATACATTTCATTTCATTTTATTGGTATAGACACTTCGGCCTCCTGAGGCCATTTCGTGTCGCGGAAAAAATAATGAAAAACTATAGGGCTATGAAAGTCAATTGGTAAATAATGGAACAAGTTGGTCTGTCGGAGAAAGATGAAAAGTAATTTTATTAGAAAGGGGTGTTCATCTCCCAGTAGCGTGAGTAAGGAAAATGGAATGTTGTGTGTTCGGCAGTAGTCGGTAAGTGTTTTTCGAGGGCTATGGTACTGTTGGCATTGTAGGAGTATATGTGTGACTGTAAGATGGGTGTTGCATGATGGGCATGAAGGTCTGTGTGAAACCGTGTAGATATATCGACGTGTAAGAAAAGTATGGCCGATGCGTAAACGTGATAAGACTTTTGCTTCGTGTCGGATTTTTTTATATGATGTGGTCCAGATATCGACGACAGGTTTGATGATATGTAATTGTGTACGGTTCGTGTTTTGTGTCCAATTTGTGTCCAAAAATGTCGAATGAATGTTGTATTTGTTGTGTTTAATACCTTCAAAATGTGGTGGAATTTCTGCAATGTTTTGGAGGTGTAATGATGCTTTTGCTAATGTGTCGGCTTCTTCGTTCCTTGGGATGCCGCAGTGACTGGACACCCACAGGAAACGGACCTTCACGCCCATCAGATGAAGTGTTCCTAACGTATCATAAATATAAATATGACAATGATGTGAAAAAGAAAGTGACGAAAGTGATAGTAAAACAGATTTGGAGTCCGAACAAATGACGACGCTGCGCATGGGGTGACAGAGAAAACGATTGCGAATGTAACGGAAGGCAATGAGGATAGCATGTAATTCGGCGATGAAAATTGATGTTCCGTCTGATAGTCGATGTTGTTTTTTGTATGTTCCCGAAACTATGGCATTTCCTGTAAAGTTGGCATCTTTAGAACCGTGAGTAAAAACAAAAGGAACATGAGAATGACGAGACCGAAATTTGCGAAATTTTTGTTTCGCATATTTTGGACAAAGCTGTGATTTTGGAGTGGTGGTTAGATAAAAAATGTGTCGTTCGGCTATCTGCCACGGTGGTGTAGTTGTTGGAGAAAGAGAAGTAATGCGTGGAATAGTGAAATGAAGTTGTTCAGAAAATCATTTGACTCGAGAAGCTATAGTGAGACGAGATCGTTTTTCGGCTGGACCTAAATAATCATGATGTAAATTTGTGAGAATTTGTAATGAAGCGCGTGTGGGGTGGTTTGCGTGAAATTGAATTTTGGAGGCGTACGTAAATGTTTGCTGCATTCTACGGAGAGCTAGTGGAGGAATTCCCGATTCGGCTTGTAAATAAATGATGGGTGAAGTAGTCATTGCACCGAGTGCGATACGGATAAATGTATTTTGAAAAGTGTCTAAAATGTGTAATGAGGATGTGCTAGCACCGGTTTATACTACGGATCCATATTCAATTATGGGTAGAACTAAATATTTGTAAAGTAGTAGAAGTGTATGACGGTCGGCTCCAAGTGATGAAGAAGTGATGCATCGAAATAAATTCAGTCGGTGAAAACATTTGTTCTGGATGTGTTTGATGCATTGAAAGCCTACAGGCAAAAATAATACCAAGAAATGTAAACGAATTTACAAAAGTATATCATTGTTTCCGAGGTGAAGTGGTGTGTCTGGGTTTGGGCAGAGTGTTGATTTACTAAATATCAGTGTTGCAGATTTTGGGGCCGAAAAAAATGAAACCATACTTCAGGGACCATTGATGTATTTTGTCTAGTGCGTTTTGTAGGTGAAATAAACAATGCTCGTATTTTTTTCTGAACACCAAATTGTGCTGTTATCGGCAAACAGAGAGTATGATACATTAATAGGCATGTCGGTGAAAAGATCGATTATGATGAGGTTGAATAAAACTGGTGAAATGCAGCTTCCCTGTGGTAGTCCATTTTGAAGAATATGTGGATCGGAGATGGCTGACCGGCACCTTATGTAGAACGGGTGAGTACCGGATAAAAAGCCTACTAAATAATGAGCTAAGTGTCCATTTATACCGAGTTGCTGAATTTTGAAAAGTAATGCGGGTTTGAAAACCATATCGTAAGCTTTGATTATTTCTAAAAATACTGGGACTGTGTGTTCATGTTTATTGTAGCCTAGGCGGATGTCTGTTTCTAACCTAACAAGGTGATCTGTTGTGCTGCGTCCTCGCCGAAAAGCACCTTAAAAGGGAGATAGAAGTGAATTTGTTTCCAGGTGCCAGGTCAGTCTTTTCGTAACTATTCGTTCAAAAAGTTTTCCTAAGCAACTGGTGAGTGCAATGGGTCGAAAATTACTTTGGTTACTATGGTCTTTGCCGGGTTTTCGAATGGGGATGAAAATAGCTTTTCTCCGTGCTTCAGGAAAGATGTGATTTGACCATAATGAATTAAGTGTGTCTAAGCTGCATTGCTTGATGTGGTCAGTCAAACGTCGAAAGAAGGAATAATGCAATTTGTCAGGTCCTACTGAAGTGCTACCGGCGGAAGAAATGGCATTCTCCAGTTCAGAAAGATGAAAAGAAGCATTGTAGTACTCGGTATTGTCGGAATCAAAGAGGTCGAGATTGGTGTGAAAAGTGTGTTGTGCATTTTGTAAGAAATTAGGTCGGTAGTTCTCATCGGAGCTATTATGGTGTATGGTATCAGCTATGGTATTTGCTATGGTTTGTGGGTCTGCAATTGTGTGATTGTGGATTTTGAGGGCCGGTTGAGATATAAATGGGGAGCGTCTGGGCAAATATCGGATTAATTGCCATATTTTACTTAAAGGTGTTCGAAAAGTGAGCTGCTGTAAACATGAGGACCATGAACGGCGCTTAGCATCGTGAATGATGCGGCGGGTTCTCGCACGTTCACGGTTATGGGTGGTTCAATTTTCTTGATCGGGATGTCGTAAATACTTCCTAAATGCTCTTTTTCTAACCGCAATTGCTTGTGAAATTTATAGACACCACCAAGGTACTGGTTTTCGTTTTATGAAAGGTTTCGTGCGTGGAATTGTAGTGGATGCTGCTTCGAAAAGTTTGTCTGTAATTGAGTTGATGTTTTCGACGGGAGAAATGTTGGGGTTGCATTGAATATAAGAAAGTTCCTGAAATGTTGTCCAATTGGCTTTTGAAATTTTCCAGCGTGGTTTAAAACTGGGTGTGGTGTCAGTCGCCGTTGAAAAAGTGGGTGTTTATTTGATGGGGTAGTGGTCGCTGTCGTGGATGTCGGTTTCTATGACCCAATCAAAGTCGTTTGCCAGGGTGGGGGAACAAATATATACATCAATGGCTGTTGCTGTATTATGTCCAAGGTGAAAAAGGTTGGCTCTCCGGTATTAAGTATTACTAAATTATGCCGGTCTAAAACTTGTTCAATGATGTGGCGGCGAGTGTCTCCTTGTGTACGTGCTTGATCCCATGCTGGACTATGTGCATTAAAGTCTCCGAGTAATGTAAATGGGTTCTTGAAATGTGCTATAAGGTTTTCTAAATGTGTCAAAATATTTGTGTTGTCGGTGTCTGGTGGAACATAAATGGAACACACAAATATATTTATATCATGTAACCGCAATGTATAAGCTACGGCTTTTAATTCTGTATTAAGTGTAATTTGTGTATGTGTGAAATCATTGTTTATGTAAAGTGCTGTAACGCCACTTCGATGTGATCCACGGACCTCATCGTGACGATACAGTGAATAATTGAATAGATTAAAGTTGTATGTATCATTAGGTAAAATCCATGTTTGTTAGAGTGCTATGAGAATAGGTGTGAGAATACTGAAAAAAAGCCTTCATTTCGGCCCATTTGGATAATAAACTATGGCAATTCCATTGTAAAAGTGTAAACATTGGGAGAAAAGGTATTAATGTTTGTCAGCACCTTTTGGTGCATGCCGGAGCCAGGAGTGTAGCTCCGGCAGACACGTGGGTTGGGTACGGACGGCGGCGGTGGATCCGCCAGAGCCGTCCGGCCGACCGGTGACCTTGGCGAGGTTACGGCGGCCAGTTACTGCTGCGGGGGATGCCCGCCGGCTTGGAGTTGGTCGTGTCACGTGGGCGCCGGCCGGCGCTGGACGCGCCGGGCTCGATCGGCGGCCCGCTTACGGGGAGCGATAATTTGTTCCCCCATCCGAATGACTGCGAGGCCTGTCCCTTCTGCCTGTAGTGGTCTGCTTGTTGGAAGCCGGAGTGGTCTGTGTGTTGGCAGTCAAGGTGTTTTGTGTCGGTGTGGTAAGTGGTGAGTTTTTTTTAGTGGGGTTAAGTCGGGAATAATGTCAGTCTGCATGGAAGTAGAAGTGATGTTGACGCGAGGGGTGGGTGGAGCAGTGCTGGTCGCCTGTGCGTACGTCTTGGTGGATGGGGAGGTGGCTTCCACAGATCTCCGGGCCTGGGGGTATGACACCCCGGTCGTGGCCTTGACGGCGCACACTTCCTTCTTCTTGCGCCAAATTGGACATTGATTGGAAGTAGTGAGGTTATCGGATGTGTTACAGCTGAGGAAGTGGGCAGGCTTGGAGCAGGTGGAATCAGGATGGGGTAGTTCTCCGCACTTGGGGCAGCGGGCTGATTAGCGACAAGTTGTACTGCCATGGCCGAAGAGCTGGCAATTAAAACAGCGGAGAGGATTTGGAATACATACGCGGACTTGGTATCGGATGTAGCCGGCGAGGAGGGTCTTGGGAAGAGTTGTAGAGTTGAAGGTAAGGACAAGGATGCTTGTATCGCGTTTCTGGCCGTCTTTAAATGAGGCAATGCGGTGGACGTGGGTCACCCCCTCCGGCCTGAGCTCCGTCTGGATATCCGCTTCGGACATGAAGCGAAGCACCGGCGCGAAGATGGTGCTCTTGGTGGAGTTGCGGTTTTAATGGAGTGAAATGGTGACGGATTTACCACAAAATGTGGTGGTACGAAGGAGGGCTTTGGTCTGGCCTCGGGTTTGTGTTTTGATGGCAAGGATGCCGTTGGCAGGGGCTTCGATGTCAGGATTGGTTACGGAGCAGATGTAGAGGAGTTGCTTGGTGGACCAGAAAACGTTAATTCGGCGGAAGGAAACGGATTCCTCGACAGGCTTGACTACTATGAAGGAGCCAGCACTGTCGAGGTAGGGTTCGATTGGGAGGGCGTGGTCTGGTTCGAGCGTGGGTCAGCGGCGTGGAGCGTAATGGTATGGTCTGGATTGCGATACGGGTTCGTGATCTTGGAATGAGCAGGGGTCGGCGAGGCGCAAAGGGCTTCCATGGCGTCATCGAGTGGAATCATCCGGCGTGGTTCATCAATGGTCGTATTCAGTGAGGGAACATCAGAGGCCAAGTACGTGTTCGTGCGATGGTCGTCGGGTGTGGTCAGAGAAGGAAATTCTGATTCAGAGTCCTGTGGCGAGCTGGGGTCACTATCCTTTTTCCTCTTTTTCCCCATCACGGGGAAAAAACCCTACCGAACGAAATCTAAATAAACACGCAGAACAAAGGGAACGGAAATACGGCGACGAAAAAACCAGGTGGGGCGACGGGTGTCACCCCACTGGGAAACTAAATGCGAAAAGAGCGACGGGTGTCACCCCACGAAAATGAAAATAAACTGCAATAACCAGCAGTCAGTCTGGCCAAAACTGGAAAGACGGAGTAATCAGCAGACTCTAGCAATATGGAACCTGATAGCACTGGATACTCCATGATAGACAGACATGTAACGTACTCGCTTTAAAGGCGGCGCAAATGACCTTTACGGTCCGGCACGCCTAAAAAATTCGCTCCCCCCCACCCTCGAGAGGGCAGGCCATCACCAGACGCCGAGCTGTGAACATCGCTGTCGCCGATCGCTATCCAACGGCCGACACTGCACCTCCACCAGACCTGGTTTGGCTGGGGACGGACCGAGCGCCGACCGACACTCCACCAGACCTGGTTTGGCTGGGGACGGATCGAGCGCCGACCGACTGAGAACTGGGGTTTTGACAATCTGTGGCTATTTCAGGAGTGCTTGTGTGTGCATCGTACCAATAACAACGCGAGGTCCCGGACTATCACCGCTGCGGTTCAAGGAGTGAGAGATGAGGGAATGAACGGTCGCGGCCAACAGTGTACCCCTTCGTCGACGCCTCACCAACAAGCCGAAATAACTCGACTGTCTCAGTGTGCCATTCCCCGCGTGCAGTCATCGGTAGCATCGGCAACCCATAACACAGCTAAGGGCATCCGCCGCTGCAGTGGGCAGCGGCTGTATTAGTCACGCGATGTTACACAACTACTGATTCTCGAACGATGGCAGCCAAACGGTAAAATTACATCTAACTATGTTACACCAGCTGCCCAATGCTACACCAGCTACCGACACATGCTACACCAGCTGCCCGGTCCAACACCAGTCGGTGACAGGGCACTCCACCTCCTCAGCCAAAGACTGTCGGCTACCGCGGCCCACCAGCAGACGACCGTCCGCCCAGTCCGCCCGGTCCGCGGCTCGCGTCACGTGGTCGGCCGTTGCGCCGGCCGCGAATCAGACATCACGCCGAGTGGACTCGGCCACAGCCGTGCCGACCACACACCGGCACACCGGTATACCGACACACCGGCACCACCACCACACCGGCACACCGGCACACCGACACACCGGCACACCGACACACCACACCGGCACACCGACACACCGGTATACCGACACACCGGCACACCGGCACACCGACACACCGGCACACCGGCACACCGGCACACCGGCACACCGGACACACCGACACACCGGCACACCGGCACACCGGCACACCGATGGTTGGACGAAAAGGTCGGCCCAGTCTCCGCGCTGTTTGCACGCGCCGATCAGTGTCATCGGGCGGCCGGGTTTTCCCTGACGCAGGCGTTCTTCCACAGCCGGCACCAGCCGAGCGACTCGGTACGAGTCGGCGTCTTCGTCAACACCACGGTGCCGCCTCGGACGGTGGGCGCGGTCACAGGCTGTGATGCAGACGGCGCGATACATGCAAAACGTGGCCGTGGTGGCCGCCATACCAGCAGCTGCCACCACTCCACCAGGGACGACTGCCGGCAGGCGCTGTCGGACCAGCCGTCACATCACAGCCCCCACTTCACTGTCCACCGCAACGCACCACCTGGTTTTATCAACAGCGCAGTGCAATGCTTGAATTTCACCTCCGAAGGGGTATCCCAGGTCAACGAAAATAAACGACCCTGCATGGCCTTGAGAATATAAATGCATGGCTGACAGTTACGATTTTCGCATAGGCACACACGTCTAATAATTTAACGGAGCAGTCACCCACACTGATGGTGCACGCTCGACCCCAACACTGCGCGGCGACACGACCCGCTCCTGCGACGGCCACACCATTAATCGGCGCCGCTCACCCAGTCGGAGCCCACGGCCACCGGTGGCGCCACTTGGCCCTTGATGCCGGTATAGATGGCGCTAGTCACAACCTGCATCAGCCGCGACAGTCCGTCCAAATGATTGTCCGTCGCTGCGGCTGCGTCGTCTGCTTATTTACTTTATTTTCACCCACCGGCACAATCACTCACCCTATCATTCACCCAGAAATTCACTCACTAACCAGTGTACGCACTCATTCACTAAATCGCCACTCACTTACTCGCTCACTCACACACTACTTAGTCACTCACACACTCATTCATCCACATACGCGAACACTTCGAGTGCAATAGACGATGACGTAGCATGGAAAAGATAGTTAGACGTAACATGAATTAGATTAGACACAAAAGTTCCTTAGTTCTTACAAGCTGTGTAAAGTTTCTAGCACAATTTGTCCACTGGAATTAATAGGGACTAATTTGAGTGAGGATGGTGAGATGGTTGAGTAGCGGAGCAAGCAGTTTAAATCAGTGTTTACATTTCCGTGGTTCATTTCACCGGATCTGCAGCTCAGCTTCAAAGCTCAGCTCAAAGCAAGCTCAGCACAACAATGTCATGAAACAGATATCGCTTTCAGCTCGCGAAGCATGCTGAAAAGTTTCTGTTTTGGGTATTGAAAATCTTAAACTTTCTTATTTGATATAGTGTATTATTGGTTGCTAAGGACGGACGGGCCAATGACCCTCCACTTGGCTGCGCCTCTGCACCATACCCCCAGGGGGAAGTTACACTGCTACACCGCCCCTGTATGGTAAAGCAGTGTGTGGAGCGAGTTGGGTGTGCTGCTGCGCCTCTGCACCCTACCCCCAGGGGGAAGTTACACTGCTACACCGCCCCTGTATGGCATAGCAGTGTGTGGAGCGAGTTGGGTGTGCTGCTGTGCGAGTTGGGTGTGCTGCTGCGCCTCTGCACCCTAACTCCAGGGGGAAGTTACACTGCTACACCACCCATGTATGGCATAGCAGTGAGTGGAGCGAGTTGGGTGTGCTGCTGTGCGAGTTGGGTGTGCTGCTGCGCCTCTGCACCCTAACTCCAGGGGGAAGTTACACTGCTACACCGCCCCTGTATGGCATAGCAGTGTGTGGAGCGAGTTGGGTGTGCTGCTGTGCGAGTTGGGTGTGCTGCTGCGCCTCTGCACCCTACCCCCAGGGGGAAGTTACACTGCTACACCACCCCTGTATGGCATAGCAGTGTGTGGAGCGAGTTGGATGTGCCGCTGTGCTCGGACGCCACCTGGCATTAGCTCGAGTATTGATTAAATAAAGCATACATCCTCTCCTTCTACACACACGAAGATCAATAGGTTTGCACAGTATTATGCGTGGCTCAGGGCTGGATGCAGGAATGTTCGTCGAGGGGGCACAAAGTCTCCCGAGGGGCGAATTGGGCTGACAATCCCTTCGGTTGCGGGAGGTGGATGCACTCGAGCATCACACCGAAGGACAACGAACAAAAATCGTTGAGTGGAGCTCCCTCCGCTCATCGATTTTTGGGAAACGATGGGCTCAACGGGGGTGGGGGAGGGGAGTTGATGGTGGATTCGAGTCTTCTTCCCCGAAGGACACCGTTCTCGGTAAAACGAAAGTCACTTTTTCTTACGTCAGGGACGCTACCATGAGGGCACATTCTCCAGAACCTCGCCTGTGTCCGCCCTTGAGGTGGATCGGCTTCAGGATACCGTTCGCTTCGGCCGATCCATTCTTGTCGGGACTACGCTCCATCCAGCCGTGCAGGTCGGGCAGGTCAGTTCAGGTCGAGGAGACCAGACAAGCCGTCGAGAAGGCGTTGAGTAGCCAAGAAAAAGAGCAGTCTCCTTCCAATTTCCCGGAATAAAATTGCTCTATTTAGCGTCCATATATTTCAAACACACACAAAACATTGCAGTAAAATAATGAACAATAATCACCCTTTCAGAATAGATCGAAACCCTCAAAACCCGATGGGACCGTAAAACATGCCGTGACTGCAGAGAAGACATGAGAGCTTAAAAAATATGCCGGGGCCCGCAAAAAGTGACGCGGACACGAACAAAAAGTGACACGAAAAAGGAGCCGGGGCAGTAGACAAACATGGGGACCTGGTAAATTGCGCCAGTCACTCAAAAACATCGCGAGTCCACAACAGTAAATCGGTAAATATAAGCGTCGGGTTTCAAAAACGCGCTGGGTACTCAACAATATCGCAGGGGCCATAAAGCAGAGCAGTAAACGAACAAACGTAAGTGATACTAAAAGAACTTCAAGCCAGCACTCGTCTCGGTTCGGTACCCAATCTGGGATCATAATTCAACACAAAGATGAGGCATATCAAATTTCAGAGAGGTATCCGGATTAATTTTCCACGAGAAAATGTGGGAAGAAGAGAAATAATATCTACATGAAATAATCGAACTTTCCGACCAAACCCTGATGCGAAGCATGCCATTACATCAAGAAAGGCATAATACCATCATGCTACAGATAACATCAAAGTGTAAGGGGCATAGCAGAAACCGCGAAAAGCACAGAAACGCACGAAGTGTGGCAAATGCGGTGGACGTGTCATGCATATGAACACTTGCACAAACATTCACGTGCAGACAACCACGTGGAGAGAGACGACAATCACAAACGTTCACGTGGAGAGAAATAGGCAACCTGTTTTATTTCATGTACCGTATGCACGTGTAGAAACCATTAGATGTGGCTTATTTACCAGATTATTAAGAGAAACGAACACATTTTTAGCGATGACATCAAGTGCGGACATATTTACGAACCCGCTGAATGCTTTTAAGACGCAGGTGGTCAGATACTGTGCTGCGTCACTCGCTCACATCTGAGCTGCGGAGCCATCGGGCATCGATGCAGTTCTGACAGCCGTTTACCTGTTTGAACTGAAATCTGTTCACCTGTTCTATTTACGTTTTTTTTAGCTAATGACTTCTCCTGTAAAGGGCACAATATGCTGTTGGAGATTGTGGACAATAAACAAAAGCCGACAATCAACCGAACGAAATGCGTCAGATTGAAAGAAAAACTGCATCCTTGGTGGTTTGCGCATTTCTAGTGCAGGCTAGCTTTCCAATAGATGTCAGAAGAAAAAAGGGCTCGGAATGCGGTTACAGAAAAAAACGATGGTAGTAGGTTCGACTCCCTCCACCGAAAGATATGTTCTCATGACTATTGTTTAAAAGACTCCGTCGGAAAAATCGTGGTCGAAATCGGGTGCCTTGAAAAACGTGCGTACGGTGGGCACCCCCAAATCCGTTTGCGCTCCCTTGACGCGAATCCTGAGTACACCACTAGGGGGTAGGGATAGGCCGGTGCCGAAAGTTTCCCCTCCCCATCTAAACGGGTGAGCGAGATCCGTCAGTCACTTCAGCATTCGCTAACTAAATCCGCCTCCGGTTTTGGTAGTGAATCATCCTAGTAGTGATGGTAATATAATAGTTGGTTGGTAGTGGTGCGCAGTGTGACACATTTTTGTTGCTGCTCCCCGGCATGTGTCCAGCCTGGGCGGCACGTTTCCTTCACCAAAATGCATAAGTGCGTCATGTAAAATAGTCAGTGTATAGGGCCCGATTCCGGCACTTTAGCACCAGTAACCACTATATATAACGACGTTCTGAGCGCCCTGACAAAATACTGATGCATCTACGCGGCAATGTTAGGTGGAGCAGAACGTGGCAATGTTAGATGGAGCAGTACTGGCCATCGAGCGAGTTGCTGTGGATCCAGGGCAGCACAGCTGTGACCCTGGCGTACACGCCCGGGGAGCCGTCCCCAGGGCTACCTATAGCCCACGAGGCCATGCCCACCAGAGAGAAGCTGCCCTGCTCCAAGCTGACCAGCGGGCTTCCGCTGTCGCTTTGCCAGAAGCCCTTGCCGCTGCCAGTCGGTCCGGCGCACAGCATTGTCGGATTGAGAGTGCTGTAGGAGGTCTTGCATGCGGAGTTGTCCAGGACGGTGACGGTGAGGTCACGCAAGGCCCTGGTGGGCTCACCGCTCTCAGTGCCACCCCATCCGCTGACAATGGCGTCGGCGCCCTCGAACAGGTTGGTGCTGGTCGGCAGACAGGCGGGAGCGATCGAGTTGTCCGCCGGAAACGCGATGGCGGAGGACAGCTTCAGCAGCGAGAAGTCGTAGCCAGAGCGGCTTGGGCGCGTGTAGCTCGGGTGGTTGATGATCCGCTGCACCCGTTTGCGGATACGACCGTCGCAGACACCGACACGGTGCATCTTGATGAACACATCTGTGCCCGCCGGTGACAGTCTTCTCATGCAGCTGGCTGTCGTCAGCACGTACAGGCTGCTGATGATGGTGCCGGTGCATGTGACCTGGGAACTGGGGGGCTTCACCACGGCCGCCACCCACGGGTACTCGTTGGGCTCGGTCTCCGCGCCGCCGTAGATGCGCTTGGTTGGCCGGTTGGGAACGCCACATCGGCAGCTGGCTGGCGGTGGAGGAACCACGATTGGCGACGCCGCCACATTCACGTGACACAGGAAGCCCCCGTTTGACCCACTCGAATCGGATCTCCACACGATAGTCATGCGTGATTTGGCGATAGCATTATTTGGCCCTTTCGTGCCACAGTATCTCTGACCGTCCACAGCAAAATAATCATAATCGCAGCGTGTGCCATACTCAACGTCAAAAGCAGAACAGGTCACGGATACTTGGTCTCCGACCTGCGCCGTTATCAGCAAGTATACACAATTATCTTCGGTTGGGTATTTTCCGGGGTAGTTGGTGGACTTCATGGTGTATGTGGTTCCCCTTTGCAGGGTGGTGCTGCCACAGTTCAATTGCACCGCCGCACGGGCCGCTACACTTGATAATGCGCCTGTGTCCAACTGAAGCTCTTTTTCGTATGTTTGTCGCTCTTCAGATGCCACTGTGTCTGGCGAAACCAGAAAGCTTCCCAACAGGACTACGAGCGACATGAAAGCGTTCATGTTGAGACTGATATTGTTGGTAGGTTACGGGCCGCTTATATACCGAAATTTACGCTGCGATGCAGTTGCGTTAGCATGCCGTGTTGATTGGTTGCAAGTGCTAAAAAAGAAACAGCACCTGGACGCGATGACTTGTCGATCGGTCGAGTCGCGCGACATTCGCTGTTTCACAAGTGTTGCAAGAAATGCAGACAGAGAGATCAAACAGCGATATTTACTCCAACGAAGTATGACACTTGTAATCGCAAAGTATGCGACGTCGTTCGTTTACAGGTGTTTCAAGATAAGCAGACAGCTGAAAAGCCAATTTTCTTTCACCACCGCTTCGGCGAAGGAAGAGATGTGAAAATAGCTTCTTTGCTGTCGCCATGTCAGCGTCTGTGTGCATTTTCTACCCGGCCAATGTTTGTTCAGAACGTTGGACAGCTGCTGACGTCCCAAGCGGTCGACGTTTCCGAGCGTTCCCCAAGTCTAGGGCAGCCACAGCGAAGGGTGTAGCGTGTGTTACGATGGCGTGTATGCGACCAGTCGACGTCGCGAACCATCGTGCCACGTGACCTCCGGGGAGTGGTTTTATTGAAACTGTTGTGACGCCATTTCAGCCATGGTTGACTTGGCACTGATATTGTATATGGCGCACAATATGTCTTAGATTGAACATCAGGTGGAGTTGCTTATCGAAATGTCTTGTATATACTGGGAAGCCTATGGCTGATGCATGCCCTGCCCTCCGACCATCGCCTTGGTGGGACCCTATCCTCCGTACCAGCGGCCTGTTTGATGTAACTGAGCCGGGGACCGGTCAAAATGCACTGAAGTCTGGTCAACAACCGGTTTCATAAGATGCCTTGCCCACGTAAAATAGCAACATGGATTTTGTTCCGTTAAATTCACGTAATTTTGGAAAGTAATTCACATCCCCTTCAAAGATATCATTTATTCCCAGAGGATGAATTGAAATAAGCCTGTTATCACGACACTTTTTCCACTGGAAGGCATGAATGACAACATGATGAATACAACACAATAATTAAAAACACCAGTTAATAGCAATTTCCCTCATCAATCTAATTATAACAAAGATTGGAGTGAATCCACCAAGGTGTGATTCATTCTGTGGGTAATAATCTACTAAAGTTGGCATCATGTATTTAATAATTATACCAGATTAAGAAAGCTAACTTGTAATATTATTAAATCTTCATCCTCATCATAATGATCTGCAATGAACTTCACCTAAATGGGCTCTGTTACCAACGTCGACTGCGCCCTTTTGTCGTCAGCCGGCAATTTTACTTTAATTTATTTTGTGAGTACTATGATGTGACTGGCGTAGCTAATGCATCAAGTAACCCTTAATGTATCCAATGCAAAGCGGAGCACTTAAAAAGCGCCGCCATATATTGAAATGACTGCCAACTGGCAAAGCAATATGAAACCGTCATTATACAAGGTTGGCTGAAAAGAAGGCAGAATGGCAACAGCTAAAGGAATGTGATAATAAGTATGTGAAGAATGAGGTAATACATGGTAAATGTTGAGACCGTATTGCACTGTTTTGCTATTGCATACGGTTGTTTTTCCATGAATTGAATTGATTTGCAAATAATTTACTTATATCTATGTGTTCGTGACTATAATTATCGCAATAGATATTCAACGTGGTATAGTTATTTGCCGTGCACCTTCGTGCTTCATCAAATGACGTCACGTACTACCTTGGGAATTCTTGTTGTAAGCCATGGGATCTCATTTTTGCTAAGAGCCAAAATGTCAGGCTAAAAACTGATTGGCACGTTTATTATCGGTGTCTGCGGCATTAAATGCGCTGAAAAATGAAACCAGAAACATGAAAGGATCGAATATTGCTGCCAGTTTTCAGGAGGAATACTTATTTGCCTGCCTATTTTGCCCACAGGAGTGATTCAGTCTTCTATGCCTCCGTGTGATACAATGCCTATTTCGGTTATTTTCCAAGCGCGTACCTACTTTGTAAATGGCCACGTACCTACATTATGTTACGATGTATAACATATAGTGCATGATTGAGAAAGAGATCAGAATTGGTCATTTCTTAGAATAGCTGTAGAGACCTACACTATCGTACAGAAGCAGCAACACATCATAGGCGCAGGAACAGGGAGCAGGGAGCCATGGCCCACCCACTTTCCAAAGTGTGGGGGTGGGGGGTGGGGAAAACAATGGTAGCCGGTCCTCCCACTTTCCAAAATGTGTGGGGGGGGACAATGGTAGTTGGCCCTCCCATTTTTGAGACATTTAAATTTCCTAAAAAGCAGCATGCACACATTTGAATATGTGAAAAATTATCTGCAATCCATAACTAAGCAAAAGCTGCACATATCACATCGTAGCACTTCCACTCGCACCACTCAAGACATTTCCCAATCCTGCGGCCCACCGGCGAAACAATGTGGGCGACGCTATTAGGCGTGATCGTGCATAAACTGCGTCGAGAACCACCCAATAAACAAACAAACATCGTAGCGCTTTATTATTAAGTCATGCACGCTTGGACATGACCTTACAGCAACGCACCTAATTCAGCAGTTCATGTAATGCAACATATGTATGGATATTTACACCTTATATTATGTTATGAAAAGACTATAAAGCAGATAATGTGCCAGCCAGTAACAAAATACATTCATACTAGAGTTTGTTAGTTAGCTAGTTTGTTAGCTACCCGGGCATTAGGGCGCTTCGACCAGGATTGATCATTCACGCCCCTACCTTTTATTATAGTGCTTTACAGTCAATGAGAACTATTACCTTGGTGTGTATGTGGTTTGGAACACAATCGCCGATATGTAACGGCTCAAGTTTCCCGAATGTACAAGTATTGAGTTGTTTCCCGTAATGTCTTCATATGTCAAACGGACAACGTTTCGTCCATGAAACAATCGGCGCTCGGGTGCAAAGTGCTGGCACGTGTACGTGGCGTACATTCAGCGCTTCCAGACAGCGGGGGCACCGCGGTCTTTTCTCCCCACACTTAATATAGCGATGGGTAGTGTAGGTGTGCACGATGCGCACCCTGCAGATTGTGACCTCCTCTTGCCTGGACCTACGCAGGCATGGCATCCAAGGTCCTAGATGTGGCTTTATTGCATGTAGCTTATTATTGCATTCTCTGTCCCATGCCCTCTGCCACTTAGCGAGCATGAAATTTGCAATCCTAGAGAAATTGTCTTTGGCAGGAAGTGGACATATGCGTGGGCGGAGATTCCGTGCTGCCCACTTCGCCGCAGAGTCGGCGCGCTCGTGGCCCACACCCCGATGTGGCGTGGGATCCAACACAAGCGGACGGTTCTCCATCTCGTTCCAACGTAGTAGTTCGCACGAGGATGTCAAGTAGTATAGGGTCTGACGGATAAATGCAGTCAGTGCCAAAAGGCTGCTAAGGGAGCTAGACAGAATCACATACAGAGCATCCTCATAAACCTTTATAAATGACAATGCCTTCACGATCCAATTAGTTCAGAGCTATAAACCGAGACATTCTCAGGCAAACTAAACGAACGTACAATAATACCACACACAAAGGCACACCCTGCTCCTGTGTTACGCTTGGAACCATCATTAAAGAGCCTTGTGTGTCCTCGGTAAGAGTCCAGGTGCTCAATCGTTCTCGACCGGCACAGTACCGACGCAATGTCCCCTTTGTGCAAGGCTGACACAGATATGTCAGTCGGTGGTGAAACCAGGTTCGAGGGTCGTACAGGTAGCTTTTGTGTTCGCATCACTCGACGCACTATCGTTCTACTGCTTTTTTTTAAAAGGTTCTGCATCCGCGTACAGAATGATAATGTTTTCTGATTCTGCCCATTGGAAATAGGGCCAAAATGCGGTGGGAGAAAACTGCGTCGTGGGTAGGGTGCGTGGGAAACTGCTGCAGCCTACACGCGTATCGCAATCCCAACATTTCACATCTCAGTGCCAGCGGGGGTTCATTCGCCTTTAAGTTGCGAATAAAAGTGCCCAGATGGTCACGAATTCCACACTTTCGAGCTTTTATTAAAATACCGTGGCGCCAGGTTGTATCATATGCTCCCTCGATATCGAAAAAAGATGGCCCCAGTGTGTCGTTTCTCCTTCAAGGCTACACGTACAGCAGTGTTAAGTGTTAATAGATAGTCCGTTGTTCCACAGTGTTTCCTAAGACAGCACTGGGCGTTGGTAAAAAGGTAGTGTGTTTCTAAAAAAAAACATGTAAGCCGCACATTGACCATCTTTAACCTCAATTTACACAAGCAAGAGGTTAGGGCGATGGGCCGGAAGTGCAGCGGATCGAGCCCACTCTTGCCTGGCTTTACGACGGGGACCGCAGTGGCTTCCCGTCATGTGGCCGGGAATTGTCCTTCCTCCCAAACCATGTTGAAAGTCGCTTGCAGTGTCTTAAGAACTCGTGGGGAAGATGCCTTAGCATCTCGTTGTGGATGCGGTCAAGCCCCTCTGCCACACTCTTCAGGTTCCGTATTGCCGGCCGTAGTTCTGCTGCAGTCAAGCGCGAGTTATATGAGAAGTGCTCAGAGGTTCACAAATTTAGCGCTTGGCTTTCTAAGCGAGCCTTCCCACTACGAAACTCAGGGTGGAGGTCTCGTTAGTTATTTGGGCTTTAGGGCGCTTCAACCAGAGTAGATCATTCGCGCCCATGGGTGGAGGTCTCCTGCTTGGCTACGTGTCACTATTGCTTAGCCGATTGCGTTTGGAACATCGGAAGGATGGCAAACTTCTGCACCAGCTACTTGGAGCACTGTGAGAGGAACTTAATTATATTTTCCCGCGATGCGCTCCACTCGAGACCACACTTGTGCAATTTGAGTATATCGGCTCAGAGTAGTCAGATACTCTCTCCAGGATGTGCGCTTGGCATCTCTAATTATTCCTCGGGCGAAAGCTCTCGCCTTTTAGAAAGCTATTAACACGCGCCCTGGACTGCCTCTGAAAAGTGGCGGGGGGGGCGGATACTGCCCCCTAAGATCTCAGCTCCTATTAAAGCTGGAGTAACAAACTTCGCAGGGTGGATGGGTACGGTAGTGGACTATATTGTGTGCAGATTTCATGACCTTAGGTCAATATCTTTAAAGTCAAATGAGTCAAAATTTTATTGTTTTGTGTGGCTTGGCTTGTCACTGTTACGGATCGCTGTTATTGTGTTTAACACGCGCCCTGGAGGGCCTCTGAAAATTACGCGCACTGGTGGGTGGGCGGATTCCCCCCCCTAAGATCTCGGCTCCTATTAAAGCTGGAGGAACGAATTTCGTAGGGTGGATGGGTATGATAGTGGACTCTATTGTGTGCAAATTTCATGACCTTAGGTTAACATCTTCAAGATCAAATGAGGTCACATTTGTTAAAATTGTCTTGTTTTGCGTGGCTTGGCTTGTCATTGTTATGGATCGCTGTGATTGTGTTCAAATGCTCCAAAATGGGCATCAATGATGTATTGGACATTACTAATGATGCAATGCAGATGCTAGACCCGGCATTTGACCTCAGGTCACCTATGTAGCAGCACTTTATCAGGTGAGTTACATGTTCCAGTTACCGGAACCGGGCCGCCCGCCCAACTGCTCCGTCGGGCAGCTCGGCGCAATCGGCTTCGCGAAGAAAGGAGTGAAGGACATGAATAAAGTATGGAAATGCTTAGGTACACAATGACAAATAGTAGTTTTCAGAATGTGTAGAGAGTAACATGCAAAGCGACATCAATCGCATGGCAATCATTTGCAGTTATGACAACATTCCAGTTGACCAAGTTTGGTTCCATTAACCTGTCATGAACTTGACCTGACTTGACCTCGGTAACCTAACATGACCTTGAAGCTGTGTAGCATAACAATATGCATCAAACAAGTCGCTAGTGTTGCCAAGAACACTTCCCTTTTGCCGATATAAGGGAAGCGCATCAGCGCCGATTTTTGTGGTCTGTCGCTACGAAATGTTTTGACTTTAACGTCCCCTAACTCGAAAAATGTTCGGCCGATTTCCATGTTTCTTCCTTGGAAAACGCGCCGGACATTTCGAAGCGGGTACGCAAAGCATAGCGTATATCGATTGGTAAAATCTGGAGTTATATACGAAAAACCGGAGGGGTGGGCAGATTTGCCCCCCCCCCCCTCCAGTGCGCGTGTTAAGTTGGCCGAAGAGCAGTTTTTGTTAAATTTCTTTAAAGCTCGTTTCAATTCGCGTATGGCGCCACGACATGCTTTGGACCACCATGGAACTGGAACGGTGCGGGGAGCTCCTGACGTCCGCGGGATGCAGACATCGGCCGACTGCAAGAGCAGGAACGAGAAGTGTTCTACTGGCAAAGTGATGTCATCGTCGTCGTTTCCAAAGGACGCTTGGACCTCCGTTTCGAAATTTCCCAGCTAGCCTTCTTAAAATTCCACCTCCGAGGTCCCAATCCGAGCACAGCCCGATCATCACACTCGAGAAGTGCCGGAAAATGGTCACTTCCCAGAGGATCGTCATACGCTGCCCAGGTAAAACACTGGGGCAAACGTGGGCTTGCGAGGCTTAGATCAATCGCAGATGTAACACCAGAAGGGAGTGTAAAGTGGGTGGCAGTACAGGTATTTGACAGGCAGAGGGATTCGTTGTGAGTAAAACTCTCCATAGCGAGGCTTCGGGGGTTGGTAGCGTCACATACCAAAAATATGTGGTGTGCGTTGAAATCGCCATGGGGTAGTAGAGGATGAGGTAGTTCCAGCATCCGTCTTAGCTTGACGGAAGGGAACGTGATTCCCGGCGGCAGATGGACTGAGCACAGAATGACCGTATGGCGACTGAAACAAATTCTGGCAGCACCGGCTTGGATAGGTGTGTTAAGAACGACTTGTTGATATGGGGCGTTATGGCTGATTGCTAGAATAGCTCCTCCATGGGCCACTGTGTATGAGGGCATGCTTTTCGTTAGCATAGAGTAAGATTTGATAAGGAATGATGACTGCAGTGGCAGCTTAGTTTCTTGGAGACATACTGCAATTGCACATTTCATGTTCAAAACTATTTCGGAATCAGCCATGTTCGGGCGAATCCCTCTGCAGTTATATTGTAAAACTAGTTGAGTCATCGAGTTAATTAGTAGAATGGGCTAAAATAAAAATGCTATGGTGGACTAGAGATGACTAGAGTGGATGTCTAAAAATGGCTCTTACCTCGTACCTTCGCACCGCCGTCAGGACGCCACTCAAGACGGAATTCAGGTTCCAACCCAAGCTGAGCCGTCCGCGGCCACGGCCTGGGCGGCCGCGACCTGCGCGACACACCATCCGGAGACATTGTTACGCAAAAGAGCGCGCTTCTCGGCGCGTACCGTTACACCGGGTGGAGCGCAAGGAACACCGCTCCGGGGCAGTAGTGGGGGACCCATTTTTGCCGAGTCGGACCTCGGTGCAGGAGCGTAAGACGGGCCCTCCACTTGTCTGTGCGGCGACGGAGTAGCCGCCCTCGGTTGGACGCATTCATCCGGTTCTTGGCGGTTTGCTGCTCGGGCCCTCGCAGTCTCCGCAAGACGCGCCCGGTTGTCGTCGCGAGCGCGTCGCTCAGACTCCTGCCGCTCAAGGGTTACGTCTGGCACAGGGTCAAGGGTCAAGGGTTACGTCTGGCACAGGGTCAAGGGTCAAGGGTTATGTCTGGCACAGGGTCAAGGGTCAAGGGTTACGTCTGGCACAGGCACCGAACCCGCTCCACTCGCATCTCTCAAAACCGGCACGTTTCCAGAGCTGCTCTCGGCGCGAGAGCCTGTGGAGGAGTTGGGTGCACACGGCGAGGGTTTTGCAGGTCTCTTGGCCCTCTGGGCCTCGGTCCACTCACCGCCCGCCTTCGGTTCTGGTGGTAGCCCCGCCGCTTTGCTTGGGGCTTCGGACCGAGATCCCATCGTTCCATTATGGGGGGGGGTGCATTTCGGTCATATGGAGTATTAGAGGTGCAGTTTCCTCGATCCCTTGGCTCCTCGAGGGGTCGCATGGATCGGCCGCGGGCCCCATCTCCGCAGAGGGGGATGGTATGTCACGCTCCGGCGAAGGGGCGAGGAAGAAAGATGTCAATAGGTTGCGAAATTGGGATAAGAGCTGGGCAACATTAGTAGGCTGCTTTTGAAGGGGAACGGGTTGGATACTTTTGGCCTTCGTTGTACATGAAATTTACGGGTGGGTTTCATCGTAGACTCCTCGGGCTTGTGCAAAGGTAAGTTGTTTTGAACGTTTTATTGCTACGATTTATCTCTCCTTAAATGCGCTGGGCAGTTTCTATCGTAGGCAGAGTGCGGCACCTGGTCCTGACCGCAGTTAATACACCATACCTGTGTGGACGCGCAATCATCCCCGACGTGTCCTGATGAACCGCACCCACCACAAGTCGGGCGGCCGCGGCAATACTGAGTTGTATGTCCGTACCGTTTGTTTGTTTATTGGGGTTTAGGGGCGCATCGACTGCAGTGGTCATGCAGCGCCCATAACTTAGTTAGTCAAAAAGAGAACTAGTCGAGACAAGCAAGAACTTGTCGAGACGTCCTATTGTACAATACATCATCGAACCCATTACGATCAAGATGCACGGTAGAACCATATATGTCCGTACCGTTGGCACTTAAAACATCGCATGGGGCTGGGGACAAACATACGCACTTTCACCCTCAAGTATCCAACGTATATTGCAGCAGGTAGGTCAGTCGAGTTAAAAGTAAGAACAGTGTTGTTGGTAGTTTGCAGCTCACTTCCTCGTCTCATCCTCATCTTGCGAGCATCTACCACACCATAATCCGACAATCCGTCAACGATTTCCGCCTCAGGAACATCTCTCAGATCGAAACACCCTATCACCCCTTTTGAATGGGTTTTTATGGTGTGGTGCCACTGAGATCGGTATGACGCCTCGCGCCTCCCATCATGTTCTCGTACATAATATTTAAACTCATGCACTTCAAGTGTCCCCTTGGCGTCCTCGGCGTTACTGGATTCAGTCACCGCGCTGGTCATATTTGCTGAATTGGGTGTCAGCGGTAATTTCATGTACACGTGACTTTGTGCTATTCTCTCTCCAAGCCAAATTAGCCAAGTTGCTTAATTGAGCAACACTAATTGTAACTGTTTTCTTAGAATTGATTTTAGCAGATTCTTTTCTGGCAGGTATGAAAACACCTATTGCGCTTCTGCAAGGCTGTGGTGGACGTAATGCGCGACTACGTCTGGATGCCGTCTCCTGATGAGGCCAGGGAAATAGCCCGACGCTGGGAGAGCAAGTGGGGCTTCCCTCGGGCTTATGGTGCCATCGATGGCAATCACATCCCCATAACAGCTCCAAGGGAAGGCTATCGGGATTACGTGAATCGCAAGGGCTGGAGCTAGGTCCAGTTGCAGTCGGTGTGCGATGACGTATGTATGTAAGTACATAACTATTGTCGGGTTGGTCCATCTATGTACAAGCCATGCACAGGTATATTTACCGGCCTTTCGCTTGGTCTACTCATTTTACTGATTACTGTAATGGGTAAAATCAGTAGACCAAGCGAAAGGCCAGTAAATATACCTGTGCATTTGTTGTACATGTTATTTTACGGGAGCGAATGATCAATTCTGATCGAAGCGCCCTAAAGTCCAAATAATGAACTTTAATGTACGGTGCAGTGAATCAAAATTCCAGCAAGCAAACAACTTCAGATTCAGCAACAAACAACAACTCATGCACCTTTTTTTTGCTACCGAATGCTTGGAGAGACGAAGTGTACGAGGGTGTGCTGAGATTCACCAGGATAGCAGTCGAGGGATGTCCTGCATCTCCTAGTACCAGAAATACCATTAAATTTCGACATTTCAACGCTACATTAATAGACGATTGAAAATGAACCTCCAACAGCATTTTTGGATCCAAAGCCGTTCCGGGCTGGGGGCATTACCACCGATGGCGAGAGGGACAGGCATGGTCCGCAGTGGGGTATATACAGCCCACCGCAGTACCCATCCAGATCACCACGCCTCCCACGCGAACCGCAAAGCTACAACACGATGCTAACGTTGGCTTTCCATACCATACATTCGGTTGACTCCCCCCCTCCCCCATCCAGCTGCAGTCGCGACGCCCTAAAACCGCCTGAATTAGGGTATGCTATTACGGGGGCTTCATATACTTGTGAGTACTACTCTCCCAAAACACAGTGGGGCAGGGCAGTTTTAATTGTGCCTAAGCAGTTAACTTTCCCAGGTTCCGCAGTGTCAACTGTGGTGCCCGCGGGAGCTGGCATGACGTCGGCGTGCTGAGTGCTGACAACTGCCCCGTACCGCCATGGCGACCTGCTGCCGAAGGTATGAGCGCTTTAGCCATGTTCCGTCGAGTGCCATCGTCGAGTGCCATCGTCGAGTGCGGCATCAACTGACCACTCCGCTCGATAAACGAGAACTGGAACAACCAAAGACAGTCCAATAACAAATGCCATTTCGACGTACGACTGACAAAAAGTCGCCTCACCTAGTCGGCCTCGTAGAAGGGGCTTGGTATTTGCTTGCTCTTGCTATTTGGCTCTTAGGGCTTTTCCACATGTATTGAATCATTTTCGCGCTCAGGGTCTGAGCCCTCGTGAGCGGCTGAATACTATGACTGCGGTGGCGACCACTTTCCGTGGTCTGAGGTACCCCCCCCCCTTTCCCAGTAATGCTTATTCTTTGTGACTGCACTGCACAGCAACCTCGTGCGCCCGGAAGTATGTGAAAAATATGTGGTCCTGTTATGGACAATTTTATGGACCCTTTTAATATTGTGCCACAACTGTATTGCCACGAAAGGTTACAGCTCGCTTGGTGTCATTCGTTTTTAATTCGTACTTGTAGTGTGTACCTTTGCACGCATCGCTTTGATCCATATAAGGCTTTTGCCATTTTTTAGGAAATGAGAATGATAGATTTCATGATTTCACTTTCATGATTTCACTTTCAGTTGCTACTTTAATGACAAGGAGAAAACACCATAGGAAATAACCTCCTAATTGCGTACTGCAAACGTTTATGAGAACAGTGTCTGACATTACTAGAAAGACACTCTAAGCATATTACTATTTATACAAAGTAAAGTTGGATTAAAAACGAAAGCAAAGCAGATACCAAGTTCGATATCCTGTGGTTCAGGTGACTCCCCTTCATGTGGGTTTTAGGCACTATATTGTAGTTGATTGAACATAGTTATCCAGACCCCACAACTAAAAATATTCAACTTTAAAACTTAATGTTCTTCAGAACTATGTGTTGTCGAGAATAAAAATACTGCTGTAATTGTTGGATCTCAAAATTATAATACTAAAATCAAAAGAAATGTGACGAGTACGAACATTTGCTGGGAATAACTGACAAATTTGGTAGCCATTCTCAGCACATAGGAGCTCAAATTCTTGCATATGGGAGAAAGAGCTAATATAAGCCAATATGATGAGCTTCTAGAAATGGAATGAATGACTAGCTTCCCTGACTACAAGGTCATTTTAGCCAGAATAAAAAACGATGCAATCATGAAGAAACAAAAAAAAGCTGTGCCCATCTAGGTGAGAACTATCCTCAGTAAGCACAGCTCCATATCAACACAAGTGTTTCAATCGATATTGTATAACCAATGCATAATGGCAACTAAGTTCTATTCAGGTCAATCTCAAGCTCAGTATGCAAATTATGAGTTGGAAGGATACTTCTTAACGTCTGAAAATGGACAAGGTCTTTCATATAGAAGGAGAAAGGTACACCTAAAATAAATCCACCACAATGACAGAACTCCCATGGGAAATTTGTCTCCCTTTCTATTCTTCAGACAGATTTTAAACAATGGCACAGCATGCTTGATGCATGTCTAGCTGAGGAAAATCATGCAAAAGGCACAAGCGATCTTCAGTAGGCTTTTAATGTGGGAGCTTGCATAGTTAATATGCTACAATGTACCGTGTTGCATTCCAAGGATTCCATCAAATCCTGCCACATAGCCACACAACCCCAAGGGGATGACACATGAAAGAGCAGAGCCATCTTCGAGCAAATGAAATAAACCCACTGCCGTTTTTCCAAGTATGTACCTGCTCCCCATACATATGCAGTTGCTCTGCCTAACGCCCGGTACCAGAGGCACGTGTGTTAGAAATTCCCTATAGAAATACGTATCACAAAGAAATACGTAGCTTGCTTTTTTTTGGTGTTCGGTTGCATATATTATCTCAGTTTTCCTCAGTAATTTTTCGGAATACTGGGTTTGGTTGAAACAATTACATATATAGAATATTGATCCTGAATTCAAAGGGTACATTATTTGCTATCACAAATGGGCTTTTAAGACTACTATACATCAAACTTACAAGACATAATGATGAAATACATGTTCTTGCTGAATGCACATTTGTTTACGACTTGAAATTGTTCAGTATGAATGTAATGCAATGCAATGAAAGCAAAACAGAGGCCAAGATGTACATCCTGGGGTTCAGGTGCTTCCATTTCATGTGGGCTTGAGGCAGCATATTGGATTTGATGGAACATATTTGATGCAGTCCATGCTTCATGCAGTCAATGCTGCTGCATCATCGATGCAGTCAATGCTCCCCTAAATTCTGACAACCTGGGGTTTAGGTGATTCTCTTGCATGCAGATTGGAGGCAGTACTTTGGAGTTGATGGAGCATATTTGTCCAGACACTGCAACTAAAAATACTCAACTTGACAACTTGATGTGCTTCAGAACTGTGTGTAGTCCAGAAGAAAAGTACGGATGTAATTTTCTATCGCAAATTTTCTTTCACAAATGGGAACTACGGGAAATCAAAATCATAACACTAAAATAAGTTGAAGTTTAAGGAGTAAGAATGCTTGCTACAAATAACTGACAAATTTGATAGGCATTCTCAACCCACAGTGGAGACCCAATGCTTGCATATTGCAGAAAGAGCCGATAGAAACCAATGTGCAGTGCTTCCAGCATTGGAATGTGTTTCAGCAATGGAATGTTTATCTGAACCATCTTTGGGCACAGTGAATGCTCCTCTGTGCCCTTGAACAAACATTTTGTAGGACAGGTCTTGAATTCGATTCTACTTGATACTATTCAGAATCCCTCCTACTATTTGCCTCATTCCGTTTGACGTTGCACCTAAACCTCATTTCATTTGACTCAATTCCAGCCAACATTTTCCAATTTGACATTGGTCCAGCTCCTCCTGTCCCCAGCCTTGTTCTATTCAACACTATTGTACCTTGGGTCTTGTTCCAGTCACCCATATTCCAGTTTGACCTATTCCATTTGACCTATTCCATTTTACATATTCCATTTGACCTATTCCATTTGGCCTATTCCATTTGACCTATTCCATTTGACCTATTCCATTTGAAAATACACTTTCAACATTGTCCCATTCAACACTGCATGGATGCCCCATACCAAATGCTGGCTACAAACAGTGTGCATCGGGTACCGAGGTGCGTTTGATTGTGATCTTTTTCAACTTTCACATGGATCACATCTATTTGCAATGCAAAATAATGCAGCTTCTCACCTAATGAACTCCCAAAATGTCCATATACCTCATATAGCATTGCTGGCTCCCAGCCCAATCATTCCAAACAACATCACCCTCACAGACTGGCAATTCTACTGAACAGCTAAATCAAAATCACCAAATTCACGAAATGTGAAAACCTTGCCCTATTGGAAGCCATTACGGCCACCCTGACACTGGACATCAGACAGGCTTAGAAATTTCAAAAGTCCATACGCAGAATATAGGCACTTCAGAAGCATGAACCAGAGAGCCATACAATACAAAAATTGCCAAATAACTTACCTGCACGTTGCGCACTTTCTTCCCATATATAGCCGTGAAACACTATCGACAACATAGACCTTTCTTTTTCGTCAGTCCAATGGTGCATTGTTTCCAGACTACACCGACTGTGCGATAATTAAATATGGATGCTAAATCTGGTTCACTAGGCAATCCAAGAGATAAGTCAGCAAAACCCAAAATATTTCACAAATCCGCAAGTTATAACACTCCGCCAAATCGTAAAACTCACGGTTGGCGCACGCACTAATAACCATAATAGCCACTATACGTGGAGGGCATGCATTGTGAAATAAATAAATAAATAAATAAACGTGACGTCTCAGCGCCGCTTTCAGCTGATATGTGTCTGATTTTAGTGTTTCATAAGTAGGTTTGCAATTATAATTATAAATAAGACTTCAATTTTTCATTACTACCCTAAATTTACTCAAACCGTAGCAGAGAATAGCTTCAATAAGTGTCATAACCTTTCCAGCCGTACCGTTAATTGATCATGATTGGCGCTAATCGCAAAATTCCACCATCCGAGGTGTAAATTTGCGTTAAGCTTTTCGCATGTTTTGTTACGCAAAAGTCCGTTTACAAGAGCATTATTTTCGAAAGTTTTCTTAATCGCATCTTATTAGGACGTTCTGCTGCTCATCATATAAACGGGGTAAATATGCTCATTCCGTTGTCAAAAAGCAGCTGAGTGACTAATGGCGCTGGTGATCTAAGGCACATCACTAAGCATAATAGAAAATATAGCGGGGCTGGAAAAGGGCACCGAAACAACGCGCATCTCGAATCAGTAGCCAAAGTGACAGCATATTTAAGCAAAGTAATGAGGCAGTGCACAGCAAACGCAGTGGTATGGACCACCTCCCGAGATCCGATAGCTGTGGTACTTGTGAAGCCGTGCGTACTACCGACAATTTATTGAATGCCGACACGGTGTTACAAACGTAAGGATAGTGCATATGAAAAACGTTGCATGTGCTCTTTCCACGGTGAAGCAGCGCAACACAACATCATCGTGACATGTTCGCCTAGTCATTAATTATGCAACAAGATGTTAATGTCTGGCAAATTGGGGAGTTTCGTCACGTTCCCTCATCTAAGAGAAGTACAGATCGGCGGCATCGCTCCGTTGTTGCAGAAGTAACCGACCCTGACGGTGACCGAATCGTAAAAGGAGGTGGTGGTGACGGTGGCCGTGATCTCCTCTGTGGTGGTGATGGTGAAGGCGAGGAAGCGAGCGGCGGCCACCGCCGAGTTCTGCATCGACGACCGGACCTCTATCTTGTCCACCGGCCTGTGAGGAAAAACGCGCTTGATGGCAATTTTCGAGATTCACCAGCCTCTCGGGACTGGCAGTGCATCTAAGTGCATGTTTTAGAGCCATTCGCTCCGCATAACACTACGCACTTGAGCAGAAATAGTCAGAATTATTAGTGCTGTAATGACTCCACCGATCATGCAAGGCTCTGCACAAGGTCAAAACTCCGAATGCACAATACAATTTACCGATTTACTGTTCCACTGCACTGTACTGTTTACTGCACAATATAATTTACTGTTGATGACTATGATTGTGGATACCTGTGTGACTGCGACTGATTCTTCATTCAGATTATACAGTCAGACAGACTGATTCTAGCTGTGGAATAGTGCGGTGTGGATAGACCGTAACTGGATGTTTGTAATGGTGAATGGTATTTGGTCTCCGACTGTGATGGTGACCATGACTATGGGCAATATCAGTGGTAGCATCTTATGCATATATATGCACATATATGTATATATACATACACATATATAAATATATATATATATATATATATATATATATATATATATATATATATATATATATATATGTGTGTGTGTGTGTGTGTGTGTGTGTGTGTGTGTGTGTGTGTGTGTGTGTGTGTGTGTGTGCGTGTGTGTGTGTGTGTCTGTGAGTGTGTGGGGTGTATGTGTGTGTGTGTGTCTGCGAGTGTGCGTGGGGTGTGTGTGTGTGTGTGTGTGTGTGTGTGTGTGTGTGTGTGTGTGTGTGTGTGTGTGTGTGTGTGTGTGTGTGTGTGTGAGAGAGAAAGAGGTATGTGTGAGGTGCCAAATAAAAGAAGAGCTTACGCCTGCTCGGTGACTCACGCCTGCTCGGTGACTCACGCCTGCTCGGTGACTTACGCCTGCTCCCTGACTCACGCCTGCTCGGTGACTCACGCCTGCTCGGTGACTTACGCCTGCTCGGTGACTTACGCCTGCTCGGTGACTCACGCCTGCTCGGTGACTTACGCCTGCTCGGTGACTTACGCCTGCTCGGTGACTCACGCCTGCTCAGTGACTTACGCCTGCTCGGTGACTTACGCCTGCTCGGTGACGTCAGGCTTCAGGACGACATTGCGCCGACGGCGCCGCTTCGTACAATCCACGAATTGAACTGCGGCACACGAGGCGCTGCCAGGCAGTGACAGACACACAGACGGGCTACCAGGCGGTGACAAACACACAGACGGGCTACCAGGCGGTGACAAACAGACAGACGGGCTACCAGGCGGTGACAAACAGACAGACGGGCTACCAGGCGGTGACAAACAGACAGAGGCGCTACCAGGAGGTGAGACACAGACAGACGGGCAACCAGGCGGTGACAAACACACAGACGGCCTATCCGGCGGTGACAAACACACAGACGGGCTACCAGGCGGTGACAAACACACAGACGGGCTACCAGGCGGTGACAAACAGACAGAGGCGCTACCAGGCGGTGACAAACAGACAGACGGGCTACCAGGCGGTGACAAACACACAGACGGGCTACCAGGCGGTGACAAACACACAGACGGGCTACCAGGCGGTGACAAACAGACAGAGGCGCTACCAGGCGGTGACAAACACACAGACGGGCTACCAGGAGGTGACAAACACACAGACGGGCTACCAGGCGGTGACAAACAGACATACGGGCTACCAGGCGGTGACAAACACACAGACGGGCTACCAGGCAGTGACAAACACACAGAGGCGCTACCAGGAGGTGAGACACAGACAGACGGGCATCCAGGCGGTGACAAACAGACAGAGGCGCTACCAGGAGGTGAGACACAGACAGACGGGCAACCAGGCGGTGACAAACAGACAGACGGGCTACCAGGCGGTGACAAACAGACAGACGGGCTACCAGGCGGTGACAAACAGACAGAGGCGCTACCAGGCGGTGACAAACAGACAGAGGCGCTACCAGGAGGTGAGACACAGACAGACGGGCAACCAGGCGGTGACAAACAGACAGAGGCGCTACCAGGCGGTGACAAACAGACAGAGGCGCTACCAGGAGGTGACAAACAGACAGAGGCGCTACCAGGAGGTGAGACACAGACAGACGGGCAACAGTGGCAAACAGACCGACGGGCTACCAGGCGGTGACAAACAGGCAGACGGGCTACCAGGCAGTGGCAAACAGACAGAGGCGTAACCAAGCGGTTAGACATAAATAGATGTGCTACCCGGCGGTGACACACAGGCAGACGTGCTACCCGGCGGGACACACGAGGCAGAAGCGTCACCTTCATACAGCGCTACACCTGCTGTCTACGACGGCGGCGCACCGATACCATAGCACAAAATGGCCTCCGGAGGGGATACACTTTTTTGTTGTTGTTTGCGTAGGTTTACTCATGTTGTCGAATGCTGATGGGCAGAAGTGTCGTTTGATGAAAATTATTGTGATGGCTCAAAATTTTGAAGGCATGTGGTGCAATGGATGTGGACGGGAACCCGGAAAACCGTATTCAAAGCATGGAGGATTATGTCTTCATGTTATATAAGGCTCATTACATGACCGTGGCAGATACCGAGGACGCAAACATTGAATGCTATTATGACACCAAAAGGCCAGCACTAGCAGAGAGAACCTGTTCTGTACTTCGCATTTCCCAGTATGCCACTACTTGCGCATACAATAATCTGAGCTTGTTGGTTGAACTTCGACCACACCACCTACTCGCTAAATTCACCGGTGGCGCCACCGCGCGGTGTGTGCCGGACGCGTCCCACACAGTCAGCTTCCTGTGTGAATTATCCGTCACAGTGGAGGAGGACGGCATCTCCTTGACTTCAGACGGACCCTGCTTACATACTCCACGTAACCAGATTGCGAACGTACTGTTGCACACGACAACGGTGATTTCTGGATTCCAGTCGTCAAAGACAGATGCATCGTGTCGACAGTAAGGTGTCACGTGTTTACCAGTTACGGTACATAACATGGGCCAAGCGTTTGCGACACTCGCCACATTAATTTTAATAATTATGGCTAGCCGTATAACTAAATGGATAGTCTGATGGGAAATATTAGCAATGAACTTGAAGACATTTTTATGAAAATGATCCGGAAGAAGCAGGTCGCAGATGATTTAATACATCTACAACTGGGATCCACAATTTGCATGTACTGAAATCTTGTCAAGAGATAGGGCCTCTAAAAATCATGGATTTCCCCAGCAATATAATGCTCAATCGATCAGAAGTAAACCTGATTTAATCAACAACTTATACTTCGATCTGCTGAAAGCGAGGAAAGATCTAACAAATATAAAACCACACTGTTTACATTAAACAGAAAAGCAAAAATACATCATTATGAAGCTGAATGTCACAAACAACAGAATAGTCCAAGAGAGACGTGGAATACCGTTAACCTGATACTGAGGGAAGCTCCTTCCAAACATAATATTTCTGACAAATAACTACAGATACAGACAGACGCCGATGACTGTCTCGTCTGGGAGGGAAGAGCAGTGGCAGCCGGAGCCGAACGTGTCGAGGCCCAGGGACTGGGGCATCCGGCGGTGGGGATGGTGTGTGTGTGTGCAGGCACTGTCCCCGTAGGGCCCCTAGAAAAAATGCACTTCCTAAAATTGTATAATGCATTAATTATACCATATATAACTATTTCTATTTTCTCTGGGGTGTAAATTATTATATACGTACACACCATTTATCCTTACTTCAAAAACGAATCATGCGTATTACACTCCCAGGAGGCATTCCTTCATCAGAGTGTGAACCTGATGTTTCAGATATATACAATTTAAAAAATCTAAGATATCGCAAAACTTCAGATGCTCAGATGTTGTTTATTATGCAAAGATTTACTTCTAATCAGCTGCCTCATTGCATCAGACCTCTTTTCACCCAAGCGCAGAATATCACATTATCTACAAGGTTGCAAAACCACTTTCAACACAGCTCTTCAAACAGTTTGTTTTGTCTCTTTGCCATTGAATGTTTTGAACCTAAACTTTTAAATATTATCATACCGAAACATTTCCTGCATGCCAAAATGCCATATCCTAAGACATTTCTGAATGATCACGTTAATACATCCTTATTCATCAAGTACTGAATGACATACTTGTGCATTCACCATATCTATTGAATAACCAGTGAATGCACATGTGTTTACATGAGCAAATACGCTTGTGTCTGTGTGCGTGTGCCTGTGCGTGTGTACGTGCGCGTGCGTGTGCGTGCATGCGTTTGTGCGTGCGATATTTCGGTGGCCACGGCGCGACTTTTCGCGGTGCCCGGAGCGACATTTCGGAGACCCAGTGGTATTTTCATAGGCCAGTTTCCACTTTTGGGAGACCCTATCGTCATTTTTAGTGATCCGGAACGAATTTCGGACCCCCAATGTGAATTCCAGGGGCCTTAGTGCAATTTTAAGGGCCCCAACGTCATTTCCAGGGACCCCTGTGCAAATTGCGGGGCTCATTACAATTTGTATACCCCAGGTGCGATTTTTAGGGGTTCAGCGGGATTTTTAGGGGGCCTGGCGCGAATTTCCGAACCCCGGCGAGATTTTTGAGGTTCCACAACCTATCAGGGGGGGAGGACTGCCCAAGCTGCAGCCCATGTGATGACATGGACCCATGTACATGGATGTGGACACCCCACCGAGAACAATGGGTGACGACACCGCTGAGTCGACAATGGGAGAGGCCATATCTGGCTCTGAGCCATCACCGCCGTTCAAGTCTGACCAGCCGGAGAATGCGTCACCTCTCACCCAGTCTGCAAATGGAGACGAGCTCGCAGCTACCTCAAGCGATTCAGAAGATAATATGCCCCTGACTGAATCATCCGAACGTGTCAAACGACCTCTGCCTACGACCAGTCATTCAGACAATGCAAATTTGCGGTCGCAATTAGCCAAGTGTACAATACCCAAAACAATTATTCGGAGGATGAGATTCATTTCTCACAGTAAGCCAAACACATGTAAAATACAGCTGAAAGTTCACCGAGTGTTCCCCCGAAAAAAAAACTACAGTTGTCTGCCGTTTTTTCACGTCATGATGTGACATCAGATGACACGTCATGTGTCATCTGATGACACGTCATGATGAGTCATCTGATGATGACCGCCCCCCGAAAATTGCAAATTCACGATGACTCATCGTCCACAGAATATGATGCCGACGTTGAACATATCGCAACCAATCCCGATAAAACTAACGCATTCGCGAGTTACGTGAAGAAACAAAATGAACCTTTCTTAGCACAGATGAAATCACAGACGGAGCTTTTCAAATCGATGTTTGGAAACTGATCTAGTAGCTGTATCGTGGAGTGTGCACCTGTGAGTCGCCTCAAGTATCTATGGCGTTGCATTGTCCGGCGCAGTGACGCCACGTACGGCGAGCGAGTAGCGACACAGCCATCGGACGTTGGCATCACTTGTGTGAGTTCGCGTTTGATGCACGGTGTGACATATTGCCAACTGTTAGTAAAATGTATTTGGTGGTTAAAATCCAACGCCGGACCTATACTTCCGCACCTTCGATCCGAGTACCGCATCTCTGTACCTGCAACCCGCAGCAGCCTTCAATCCCCCGCCCCGCTCTGCTTGGTGAAGACAAAATGACTTGCAACGCGACGCCTGCGGCGGCGTTACGTGGCATCGGACGCGAGCCCCGCCCCAGAGTGGTGCTGACGACCGCTACTTCTGAGGACCTGACTACTGGCGTGGTGCCAGCGAGCGCCGCCGCTGAGGACGCGAGCGCCGCCGCTGATGACGCGAGCGCCGCCGCTGAGGACGCGAGCGACGATGCTGAGGACGCGAGTGTATGCACACATATGCACGCATAGGAAATTTACGTGGTCTGAAAAGATGACCTTGATCAGTGACCTCTAAAGGTCATCTTGTGGGAAAACTAGGCCAATGTCCAACAAATAGAAGATATTTTAACTTGCCCCCAATAAGTCAAACTTTGTCAGGAACGGGCTATATACGTTCTGTTATCATCATCTACCCGATTGTATTCACCTGTCACCTTAGGTCATGTTTGGTCACGTATCTAGGTACTTATATGCCCAATGTATACATATATATATATATATATATATATATATATATATATATATATATATATATATGTGTGTGTGTGTGTGTGTGTGTGTGTGTGTATACATTGGGCATATAAGTACCTAGGTAAATATAAGGCTACTAGTGGCATGGATGGGCTGCTGAAGGTAATTATAGTTCGTATGTCGTCCAAAATCTCAATGGCAGCAAAGTTATTGATGTTGACTCGACCGGATTGTATGCAAGTTTGACAATGACTGGAAATTGAGAAAACGGAATCAACTCAATTCGAGCTCCATCTGCGCGTGCTTGCGATCTATGGCGGGTGCAATTATTGGTATGGCAATGTATTTGTTGATTAGTAGCTTTTCAAATCTTCCACGCAATCTGGTTTAAAATGTACCAGCATCAGCTAATCTCAACATTTATTATGTAATGTTATGATTGCAAGGTGGGAAGATTTCTATCTATTTTGTTTTTGGACAAATTCTCACTCTTGCAGCAAAAGGCGGAGAGTCAATCCATTATCCAATCAAATTTCTTCTCAGTATAAGAATGTGCTGTTTGGAATCACCTATTTGTTTTAAGTTTCACGATTGACTTTCTTTTCATCAGCATGCAATTAGCATAGGCTATTGGGGGGGTGTCCTAATCAACATTGTGGGGGCAAGATCAACATTGGTGGAGGTCATGGCCCCACAAACGGATAAGGATACAAATCGACGCCTCTGATGTACAGATGTGCAGAGGAACTTGCAGATGTGCAGAGGACCGTCGTCAGCAAGAAATTGCTCACTACTAATCATACCTGGACATGCTTGCAATGTGCGATGTTGCCCTAATGGTTGCTATTTTCTACTACGAAATCAGTGGGATGGCTCAAATACCTATTGGGGGTTTGGCCATCAGACGGTCAGGGTGGGGCTTGGGAGTATCAAGAACACCTTCATAGACGCCTTCAAGAGTGCCTTTCAACAAAGTGCAATGGTCTTGCCACGTTTCAGAGTGCCCCTTGCTGATGTGGCAGTACCTTCCGCTTAGGAAGTGCCCCCGGATGACTTCCATACGGCCTGGAGATGTTGAGATCCCCTGATTCCACCTCACAGTGCCCCTCTGAAGCCTGCTGCATGGCGATATGTCCCTCCCGCCCGCTTTCGTTTGAAAGGAATTGGTGTGCAGGGGGGAATAATTCGCTAATTTCCGGGACCTGGAAATACAGTGACACGAGTCGCAAGATATTTTACCACGGTATTTTAACATGAGGGTGGTTACGATTTTCGACCTGTCCCTATCCCAGGTTATTTGTGTATTTCTGCACAATAGTCTGCCAGGTGCCTTTTTTCATACACCAAACATTAGCATTTCTTCGATCCTTAGCTATGAAATTGTAAATTCGCTTGTACGTTGGCCGGATATCTACCAATAGCTACTTGACCATTTAGCTTTGTGGGCTTTACTAACCTTTTACTAAGGCCTATGACACACCCTTTCATTTGTCTTGAATTTGAATGCACGGTGCCAAAACTTCTACATCGATTAAAACTATTCCTGAAGTGTTTGTATATTTTCTCCTTGAGCGTTTAGGCAGCTATGATTAGGCAGCTTGGGAAACTTGAAGTGAAATGGTGTACATCTAAGAAGCTAATATTCACTGGAATAATTCCGCTGCTGATTGGCTGCTGACAAGTCAGGTCAGGTCAAGCAACACCAGGTAAACTCACCAAATACGACGCAGGAGGAGAACCTCATTACAGTACTGGTTACCACATTCAGCAGAGTAAATGTTTTCAGTACCGCCAGCGGCAAAAACCGCTCGTCCCTCTCCGTCGCACCATCTGAAACGTCGCACCACGCTGCTAAATGCAATAACTCTCTCAACTCAAATACTCAAAAGACCTGGCTCAACGTCATGTATCCGCCGTAGCATCTGCAAACCTTGGCCATCAACTCAGATACGCAACAGGTACCTAGTCGGACTTCACATGTCCGCCGCAACATCTGCAACCTTGGCTCTCAACTGAGATACGCAACATGTATCTAGTCGGACGTCGCATACCCGCCATAACACCTGAAGCATCGAGCCGCGCTGCTGACTGTATTGACAGTCAGCAGTGCAGCAGTGCAGTTGTAATAAGGGTGAGGGTTGGGGTGTGACGTACGTGTGACGTTATTCTGCTCCGCCGAAGCACCCAACGGCAGAAGTGCGGCTGTCAGGCCCACCAGCAGCAGGCACGTCGGCATCTGCCGAGATCAGGTCAACGGCAGAAGTGCGGCTGTCAGGCCCAGCAGCAGCAGGCACGTCGGCATCTGCCGAGATCAGGTCAACGGCAGAAGTGCGGCTGTCAGGCCCAGCAGCAGCAGGCACGTCGGCATCTGCCGAGATCAGTGCGGCTGTCAGGCCCACCAGCAGCAGGCACGTCGGCATCTGCCGAGATCAGTGCGGCTGTCAGGCCCAGCAGCAGCAGGCACGTCGGCATCTGCCGAGATCAGGTCAACGCCATTTCTGTGAAACCCACAAGCGATGCTGGCGGCATTTCGTTTCGTCAGGGGAGGAAAATGCTCATCCTAGACTTAGTACATTTCATGCAACGCCGTTAGGTTAATGCTAAAAATTCCCAGATCTCTGGGAGGGAGGGGGGGGGGGGGTGCGTAGGCTACCGCCTATCCTGATTCTAATTCCTGCCCACAAGACATTGCTGGGCTGCATGGAACGCGATGATAGGGTGTGGTCTCGCGCCATAAAGTGCATTGCTAAACGCTGATAGGGGATGATACATTTTCATCGGCGTTTGTTTCACTTACTTTGGGAGAGCGTATGGCTGTGGAACACAATTGTGGGGAGACTGTGCAGCGCGCGAATATCGGTTGAATGAGAGTGATGGGAGGATATCGAGGGTAACGTCGCTAGTCTCTGTCCCCTTGTGGGAGCTTGGCTACGATACGCTCCAAACGCCTTCGTTACAATCGGGACACCTGGCAGGGTGCTGACGACGACGGGTTTTCATGTTGATAAGGCTGAAGCTGAATCTGAGTGCCCCCGCCCTAACCATCTCCATATGATGCGAAAGAGTGAATGGTGTAGAGTTGTGGAGATTGCTTGACGAGGAGAGCAGTTGGCAAGACGAGCGCCCTGCTAACTTAATGACACACAACATTTGCATGTACGGTACGGAGTCGGACGGCGGGATGGTCTGGTGTCGGACTTCCACCAAACCATCACTTTAGTAGCTAAAATTATCCAATTTTAGGAAAGTCGTCGGGGAGGGAAGGGGGTTCATCGCTACCCAGAACCTCACCTTGTCCGCACCATTGGCACATAATAGAAGCCAACATGACACCTTTATCATCGTCCTTTGCACCATGCAGGAGCCACCATGGCACAATGTTGGTGTCCTTGACACCTAGCAGGAGCGATCATGGCGATGCAAAAGGTATGGGTAGCAGGTTTAATATACCGTTACTTAGTCTTCATTTGCTATATTCCGTTATACTTACAGGTGCTTGCATGTGGGACGGCCCAAGTAACGAAAGCTCGCGGGTGAGCGTATTCCTATTCTACTTTTTATGCACATGCATATCTTACACTCGGCCATAAGTTCTGGAGGATTGCTTATTAGGCGTATTAACACAACAGCACTGTTTCTCTGGGTCTTCTTGATGGTGCGTTTCTATCGAGTAAACATCAGGGACGCTTGAGGTCCAATTTAGGCTCCGAATCTTTCCCGCCTGATGGCGGGTCAGGTCATTTGACAACTGGGCCACGCACGCCGCGTAACAGCATCGCGAGGAGGACAAAATAATATGAAACACACATCGAAACGAAAATGTCTAAAACCTGGACTGCTGCATCCCTCGGACTTTTTAACATTTGGATGCTAACACAACTTTTTAAAAGCGGAAATTATATTTTGTTTGTCAGACGTAACTTTGGAAAAGTCAAGTCACCGGATAATAGGATAAGCGAGGAACACTGTGCCTGATAGCGGTCGGAGCTTCCCTCGGGGGGTCTCTTCAAGCACAACAAAATAACGAAATGGTGAGACAGGTTACCCATTAGATGCATACGCCTTAGACTAGACGACTTTTGCAGATGAACACGTAAGATGCAGGGTATCGACTGACTAGATTTGACTGGAGGACGGTCATAATTGACTCCAACAGGGCCAACTCACAGCCTTTCGAGGTCACGTCCCCCATAGCAATGCTTCAGCAATGCTTCAGCAATAATTTTTGTTCGGAGAAAGGAGAAAACCAAAGGTGAAAGACAGGTCAGCTGGTGCGTTCCACGACGGATCGACCAAATATTTCCCAATTTTACAGCAACTAAATTTTAATTTGGACCAAAATTGGTGCACGTGGTGCTCTTATGCTTTAAACACGCCTGAACAAGTTTTACCCCGATCCGAATAACGGTTTCTGAGTTATAGACCACGAAAATATTTTGAGATCACACAATAACGGCATCTTTGGCAATAGATATCTCATCCATAATGAAGATGAAGTGTGACATATTATGCATCTTTGATAATAAAAAAAATTATCAATTAAAACATCCGTGATAAAATATCAACATTTCTCACGATTTACATCGTGACCCCATGACCTCGTGACCTTTTGACCTTTTGTGACCCCTAGCCCATTGCAATTGATAAATTTGATGGCAGAAATGCCAACGAGCATGATTTGGATGCCACATAATATTTTTAATGAGTTTTGTTTTTAAAAATCCCATATAGGCGTCCGTTATCCATGGCTTTCTATGATTTTACGATTTTCGGATCGGACAGAGTTTGAGTAAGTTTTCTCCAATTGGAAAACTACGGTGGATCGAACAATGAAATACACAATGTGATATAAAAACGTGTGCTTCACAAAAATATGTAAAGCTTAGTGACATAAGTCTTACAGTTTGCTTTAGAAAACTTCACAAAGTTCAAGGTCACCCATTACCGACAGGTCATCCATAGGCAACGATGCAGACCGACCATATTCGGCCACCCTTACATCACAGGAAGTACAATTATGCTTTCTTTCCACCTGCAGAGCATCCAGGGGTGTAGATCCTATTCTGTTGGGAGGGCTCCAGCCCCCAACCTGCAGCTCAGTCCCCCCCCCAAATTGGCAGCCTCCCTCCCCCCCCCGGGACTTTGGAAGTCAAACCCATAACAATTCAAGCCATGCTGCATAATTATCGAGTACATAAATGCTCATCGGGGTCAGCCTAGGTAGGTGTAAGATTGCCCCAAGTGTATAATGAGTGGTGGCGATATTATCGCTGTTCTTTTAAGTATTCTTTATTATTGGTGGTGCCTGTCCTCTTTTTGTAACTTGAAATAGTACAAGCAATCCTATTTTAAGTTTTCCTAACTCGATAATCACACTGGTCATTTAGCACAGATCACAATGTGGAGTTTGCTATCATGGGTACATGTTCTTCTTTGCGTACTGTTTTTTTAACCGTTTTGATCGACGGAAATTTGACTTAGGATATGCAAATATCATCAAAAGAATAATGAAATTAGGCACAATTCGAAGCGAAAGTGGAAGAGCTCGTTTCGGCACTGAGTGGATTATCCACATTCGGTAGTGATTTTGTATTAACCTTTTCCTGGTTATTTTGTCCAGGGATAGGCTAAGTTCATGAGAAACTGGAAAAAGGGAAATAATATTTATGAATATTAATTTTTTTGACGATGGCAGAAGAAAGTGGCCCAAATCCGGGGAGAAATTGGCATTTGGGGTACCCTAGGTTGATCGATCCAGGGTCGACACCCCCCCCCCACGCCCCCCAACTGATCTTGCGATTCCACATCCCTGACAGCATCATTTATATGGGCGTACAGTCGAACACCTATCGCAAGCCACTCTTTGCTATCACAGTGAACGTAGGCTGTGCCCGGAAGCATCTTTTACACAATCTTCATGTGAACTCATCATTCACGTTCTTGGCACACTGCGCATGTGGACGTTCTGCCTGGGATAATGCACAATGGTACATATGTTAGGTAAGTTAAAGCAGATCAAACGGCGTCGATTTGGCTTTGTTGACTAAATCTGTATAAAAGGTGTCGATTTCGAAGTTCGCCCAAACCGATGTTCGGGGTGAACATGGAATATGAGGCCGTGTGCATCATAAGAATTGTCAAAATATGATCGGAAAGTCCGAAAAAATGGAAAAAGCGTTGTATTTTTGAGCGGTGGGTGAAATAGGACGTTTTCAGGTGTTTTCTCTTATTTCAGGTAACTGCAACGCCTAGTAAGGCAACATATCGGATATAAAAAATCGGGTGCAAGCAGCTTGGATTTCCGGAGATGTTTTTTTGACACAATGAATATAAACTGACAGATGCTTTTAAGACGACATCTGAAAGAACTCGTCGGGCCGCATCGCTTTGGTCTAGGATATTTTACATTAATCTGTAAAACATTTAACGAGTTGATTTTTAAATTGCATGTGCATTCAGAAATTTGTAGGGCTTTGAATATGACATATTTTCCAGGGACTTCTCAACAGTTGCAGACAGCCAGCAGCCAACGGAACACATTTTCTTTGATGGAAGGTCAATTTTGAGTTTCAACGTTTCTGCAAGATGAAATTTACATATTTGTCGATTTTGGCATGTTTTTTTTCTCGAAGCCTGCCAGAGTTCTGAATTTCGTTTGCATACAATTTTCCTCAGGTGTATTCTTTTAATTTCTGACGCTGATTTTGAGGAAAAAAATTAAAACCAAAGGCATTAAAAAAAAGTATTTCGAAAAACCAACATGGAAATTTCAGACACAAAGCTCCGGTAATGGCAGGATCGCTCACGATTTCAATGGGCCTTACCCATGCTTCAGCAATATTTTTTTTGTTGCTTTCTATGGCGACGATAAGAACCTATACAGTGACTTTCACCATTGCTTGTAGCGTTTTGCACGTATAAAAAAATAACCACGTCCTTTTTCCACCAGGCGTTTTCGAAAACTGATTGGCACACTGCTCGGGCTCTGCCAGCCCTGTTACGTTTCCTCCCCGATGTCAACTCCTCTGTTGTCCGCCGTCATCAACGCCGGCGCCTGTATCTCCCTCGGAACCGCCACCAGGCTGGATAATTTTGTGCTATGTACGGATGGGGAGTACGGATATATATACGGAGTACGGATGGGGTGGGAGGAAGACATACGCGAGAAAAACACCTTCCGCAAAACACAAATACCGCGCCAGATTCAATATGTAGGTAATAGAACCTGATTTAACACGGTCGGACTGCGTTGTTTCCATGTTTCATGTTATTCAATACATATCAGTTGTTCCGAAGTATAATTGCGTTGCTACGCGTAAATAAACCCATGGGGGACCTATGGGTAATCAGTGACCTTGCAATTCGTGACCTTGAAATTCTTTTGAGGAAAACCATAAGATCTGCATTAAAAAGGTATGGATGTTTTGTCTAAGAAAAATGTTTTCCAACATATGTCTGTATGTCATTGTTCTACATCATGTAGCTTCCCAACGGAAGAAAGTTTAAATGAAATCCGTTCTACCCGGAAAACGCAAAAGCGCAAAAATCCATGAAGATCGGACCGCCGTATCGGATATTTATAAAATAACGGATGTTTTTTTATTTAAATCCGCCGTCAAATTTGTCAATTTCGATGGGATAGGGGTCACGGCAGGTCACGCGGTCACGAAGTAGTGAGGTCATGACGTCGCGAGGTCAAATGTAGGAAATCTTGATATTGTATGTCGGGAATTTTCAGTTCATCCTTTTTCTTCTTAAATATATATCGTTTGCCATTCTTCCTGCTTCTTATTGATGAGATATCCATCGCCAAACCAACACATGTTATTTGAACTAGGAATAATACCGGAGGCAATATCTAAAAAAAAACATTGGCCGAATCTGGCTGAAATTTGCACAGCCGTATTCAGAGCCAAAGAATACCCTGTGATAAAATTTTTGTGTGAACAAAAAATGTAGAAGAATGAAGAAAAATATGTCGTGGAACGCCCCAGCTGTGGCAGCTATGAAGGTGGAAGCTGCCAGTGGGAAAGGAAAACATGTCTTAATGAAGGAGAAACTTACTGCTTGACTTTTATCGGCTTCTCCTGCAGCTGTCATGGCAACTCAGTACTGTGCTAAAATATGGATATCTCGTTACGTATGCTACGTCTTAAAAGTGCAGTAAAGTTCCGAAATTAACGATACAAATGTTGTCACTTGACACTGTTTCTAGTTACTCTATATTGAATCTTGAACCGGTAGAGTAACCGGAAGCTATAACTCCATTAATTGCTGTTTCCGGGAGGTCAATACCTATCTTGCCACCAACTGATATTGCATAGCATACCACATCATGGGTCATATCACGCTACCTGTAATTGCATTACGAGGTAATTATCTGTCAATATGTGCAAAGCTGAACTTGTACATGCTGCTAATCAATGTGTGACATCTCAGAAGAACGTCGGGTATTTGGGAGAATAAGATATGCTGCGGAAGGATGTCGACTTGGTGCTCCGTAAGTATTACGTTCTACGAAGCTTCACAATAAATTGAGATCATGGACTCACTATTTATCCGGTAGATGGCAGTGATGCGGGCTTGGTCACAAGCTTCCAGCGTCGTCCCGGCAACACTACTGACAAGCCCCGGTGGCGCCGCTCCTCTTCTACCCCAGACCTCTCGTGGCCGCCGTCCACATCACCTCCGGCATGGCAACGCTGGCGTCCGCGGCTGGGATCCGTGACGTCATAGCCGACGGGCACATTCAGCGGAGCGGCCAGGCGACCGGCGGAGCGGAGGACAGGTGGGTGCTGGAATGGTCGCCGATGTGCTTTGATGATGCATTGCTACGGGTGTTGATTTCTGAAAATTATTGGGGGAGGCAATACATGAAGGCAGTGGATACATGAGCCAAATGGATTTGCCAAATGGGCACACTCCATGGGGTTCCATGGTTAAAGTTGAAATTGTTGGTGCCAAAGCCGATATTGAGCGGATGCTTGCCTTCTCAGAGGTATATAAAACAACAACCTTTCCCATTGAATTGGCAACTCACAGGGTGCCACATGCAACAGCACGACAGCACTTACGGAGCACCACCATCACTGACACTCGCACCTCCACAACCGAACATTCCCACACTGCACCTAACGCCGGGCGAAGCTACGCAGCGAGGCTCTCCCCACCTACCCCCCCAAAAAAAAAACACCAACTCCCACCTGCCCTACCATTTCACCAGCAGCCGGCTTCCGGAGCACGGCACATCTCCTTCCTCAACGCTCCGCCGACCCTATCCTCAACCTCCCCACCGATCCCCGACTTCTCAGGCACACCGCCTCTCGACCTCACCGATCACCACTCCTTCCCACGCCACTCCACTCCGGACCTACCCGTCTCCCATATCCCTGGCCCTTATCCACATTCCATTCACCCTCGACCCGGCCTCCTCCCACACACTTTCTACCGCGGGCACGGCTTCCCACGTCCACCCCAGCGAGGACGGGCCTCCTTCCCTTCCCACCCCACCTCAGACCCGGCCCATGCCCACCACCATCCCACCTCAGGCACAGCCTCCCATATCCACCCCGCATCATTCCTCATACAACACTCATCAGACCCAGACCCTGTCTCCATCCCATCCCCAACCGGTACCCTCCCATTCCCCACGTGACCTGGCCATACCCTTTCGCGTCACCACCTTCAAACGGCCAGGGCCCTCCTCGCCACCCTGAAGTCCTCCTTCCACTGCCTTCTCCAGGGACTCGGCCCCTGCCACACCCATCCGGCCGGCCAAAACCAAGGCCCAGAACCAAGGCCACCACAACATCCACCCAGACCAGCAGCAAGTCCACGGTCACCATCTCCTGCCAAACCGAATCCCCCACCACCTCCTGCACACCCACCAAAACACACTCCAAAACCTCGTCTGAGGCCAGCACTCAGACTGAACCTACCACACTTGCCAAGCCTGACAGGGGACAAAAAAGTTGCAACTTCGGTAGAAAGACGCGTTGCAGAATCACGCTGACCAGAGCCCTAGACTGAACCGTGACGCCGCCTCCAACTTCTCCACCAGTTCTGCCTACCAATGACTTCAAATTGGAAGCCTTGGTAGTATCCCGGAGTGGGGTGGGCCTCCTTGCTCTCCACCCCAACCACCGAAAGAGAGGCGTTGGCTTTTCGAAAAATATTTAGGAGGCATAATACATGGCGGCAACGGGCAGGACCAAATGGATTAGGGGTGCAAGTACGATTATTGCTGGAGCGGGCCCTGGTTTGAGCCCCCACCCCACCCCCCACCTCTTGGCCGCTGGCAACGCTTAAGTGAGTCATCACGAACCATGACAGACGTAGCACCAGTCTCTCGAGTGCATCCCTACAAAGCGTTTCGACCGAAAGTGCAGAGCTTGAGGACAGCTTGATCAAGGATAGCCATTACGGCCGGTTTGGCGCCCTTCCTGGACGGACACCGCCGCTCTTTGAGATCATGGCCCCTCACGTTGAATTGTTACATTTGCCCTTGGTGGGGTTGGATTGAAGTGGGTTTCTTGAAGGCATAGTGCTGTGTGATTTGTTTGTAGTGCGTAGTGTTTGAATTCTGGCCAGTGTCTAATTAGTCCGTGTGTGTTCCATTGTAGTATTGTGTTCATTGTTTGTGTGTGTGTTGGCGCGCGTGAGTGGTCTCTTAGGTGAATGTTTTTGGTGGTGTTTTTCGTTGGCCTTTGTGGTTGGGAAGGGGGTGGTGTCGGGTATGGGTGGGGGGGGTGCAATGTCCGAGTCGGTTGTAGTATGCTCTATGTCCGTGTACTCCTCCGACTCTGTGTCCTGGTCAGTGTGTGAGTGCGGTACAGATGATGCGTCTGATGTAGGTGAGGTTTGTGGGATGCTGAGGATGCTGGTTGGTAGGGTGGTGGCGGTGGTGGATGGCAGGGTGGGGTGGGTGCCAGTTGGCGGGCTGGTAGTGGTGGTGGTGCTTGTGCTGGTCTCTGGGTTGTAGGGTGTCCTGGTGTTGGGGTCATGTTTTGCGTGTGTTGGTGTTGGTCGGTGTTGGTGTGTGCTGCCGTTGTGTTTGTTTTGTTTTGTATGCAGGGGTTTGTGTTGTGTTTGTGTTGGGTGGGTGTTTTCAGAGCCGGGCATTCTGCGTATGTGAGTGGCGGTGGTGGTTGTTTGTGTGTACTCGGCTCTGTGCGGCGAGTCGGCCACGACGCCCGCGGGCCTAGGACCAACGCTCTGGCCTCGGCCAGGTCCACACTGAAAACAAATGAGCACAAGGAGAGCGTGTCCAGGATGAAAGCATAGCAGTGCTGTGTCATCAGCACAGTCTCACTGTGCTTTCCATCGTGTTTTCAGTTTCTGCTCGCAATAACACGACCTTGTTGTGCTTTCGGACACAGCAGAAACAAATTGCAAGATGACAGCACATTGGTAGCCAATAGCAGCACAGCATGACTGAGCTCACAATACTCGTGACGTCATAAACACATAATCCCTGTGCTTATAGTGGGTTGCTGTGTACTATGGACGGAATATTTGTGTTACGAGACGCCATTTTTATGAAGTTCCGAACCGTCGCCATATTGGTATTTTCAGTTTTGTGAGGCATCACCTCGCGTTGTGCTCATTGCGAGGCCAAGGACGATCACTCGGCGCGCCCAGAACGTGAACAAGAAATGGCTGAAGCTATGGTAAGCTGCCCACCTTGATACCTTTTCAATTTTATGTATATACCTAGGCAGGCAGGTGTGTTGATTTTTAGTTTTGAAAATAACTGGCGAGAGGCACAATGCATGAAGCCAATGGTCGGACCCAAATGGATTGGACGGAACTCTTCATGGGGGTCCAAGGTTAAGAGTTGAAATCATTGGGGGGGAAGCCAGCATTGAGGGGCACTTTCCCCCTCATAAGTATAGAAACAAGACCAATGAATGTAGGCATATAGGTTGGTGTGGCAGAGCATCAAATTTAATGGAAAGGGATGCCACCAATACATTTTTTAATACATTTTTACAAGTGACACCATGGGGACAAAGTTAAATTTCCTGAATTTGGGGCCGTGCACCCTGCCTATAGGTAGGTACCTCTATTGGCGTCACTGTAAACTGGATTCAAGAGCCAAATGGCCTTAATGGCTAAGCTGTCTGGAAAACCATTTCACATAGTGTGCACAAATCAACATAGTTTAGGCTTCTTTCAGATATGGTGAGGGAGAATGAGTGAATGGTGTTGTCATTGACCAACTTAGCATATGTAGTAGGGGAAGAGAAGGGGTATCCGAACATGTTCTGTTTCCTGAACACCTACCTTTGCACATCTCCCACATCATGTTTGGTGTGTAAATGACAAAAATATGGTGGTATTTGTAAATAATCAACTTTTATCTACTGAAAAACTAAGTTCCAATCATGCAGTGGTACCAATTATTTGTGCACAGGTCAATCAAAGTTCATGGGAGCTGTTTTCAGGCTTTTGAGGGCAGTTAGCTTAAGAAAAATGTAAGGAAGTGACCTCTGATATTTTTGAAATAATACTGGTATTTTTCACAGGATACTAATAACTTGTACAGCAACAGCTACTGTGAAACCTTGTTAATTTTTTCCTGAACAGATTCAACTCTGTTATGCTGGGTGTCTTTAGGTTAGGTTTCTTACAATGTAAAGAATTAGAAAAATAGTCTGAAAGCTATAATTTTATTCACAAGTGTTTTCTTCTATGGTAGGTTAGATTGGGTTGTTACATTTATTGTTACATTTGTTGTTACATTTGTTGTTACATTTGTTGTTACATTTGTTGTTACATTTGTTGTTACATTTGTTGTTACATTTGTTGTTACATTTTTTCTCATTATTTTGTACACTATGTTACCAAACTCAAAGCCACTTTTTGGTGTTATTTTCTCTTCCAACTGAAAACTAAGCATTTGCACAGGAAATCAGTGGTCACATCAGGTTAACCATGTTCATAAACATGGTGTTTGAAAACAAAATCCAATGATTCAAATGTTTCCTCAAAGCACAACTTAACTTTCCCAGACATTGGAAAGCATATCAGCCACATGCACTTTATGAATGCTTACTACAATTTGTAATGTACACACCTGGCTGTTCCAACTATATAAGTACTGCGACTGATTCTATATGTCTTGGCTTGAGACATGCACTTTATGCATATCAGCCACATGCACTTTATGAATGCTTACTACAATTTGTAATGTACACACCTGGCTGTTCCAACTATATAAGTACTGCGACTGATTCTATATGTCTTGGCTTGAGACCAGCTAAGATAGCAAGAAGTGCCAAGTCACAGTTTGAGCAAACAAAATAAATTAGCCACTTAGACCGGACACAATCCAGATATTTTTGGAGATGAAAGTATACATTCGTAGCTGTCTTCAACATTCAGTCTGACTTATAACTTGGAATTTACACGAAGCTAATTTTGATATCCTCTGACAATGCTATGATTATTGATGGATGTTTTTTGCCTAATCTGAGAAGGAAACGGGTTGGCCAGTTTGGGATAAAATTGTCACCAGTCTTTAGCACTCCTTGGCTTTGGACAGTTTAGAACTTGTATATGATTGTAAACAATGTTTCGCAAGTAAAAAGTGATCTGATTGTCAAGAAAATTAGGAATGTTTTCGAATGTGATCTTGTTTGGGGGAGGTATTGCATGACTTCCTGCCTTTTGCCTAGCATATGCAACCTTTGTAAACCTTGATTGCAATGGGTATTGCAGTGGAGAAACCTGTTTTTTATTTATAATAGATTGTGGATGGTATGATATGTATGCTATAATGTGTGCACTGTGCACTGTCCCTTTAAGCAGGCATGGGTGGAGTCTGAACATTGTTGATGGGCTTGGGTGTGGAAGTGTGCTATGCATGATCAAGTGAATTATGCTCCATAAGTTTGGGTTGATTAGTTTCTTTGGAATGGATGTATGATATTGATTGGGGGGTGTCAGAGCCCTTTTCTCATCTTATGCTATCTTTCCTTCATGGGCTAAGCTCAGATGGACACCTGTGGCTCTTATTAAGCCCTATCACTTTGTGATGTAACAACATTGAATTTTACCTGAAGAATAGGGTGTTTAAAATTTGTTGATGACATCAAGCTAGTAGTAATAGCAATGGTCATGAATCTGGTAATATTCAAGCCAGACTTGGAGCACCTGAAAAGTGGCATGACAAATGACAATTGTCTTGAAAGTATAACAAGTGTAAGGTTTTACATGTGGTATCTGGATGTGGGATATTTAAATATATAATGTGAGATTTGTGAACTGGATGCCATTTAAGAGAAAACAGATCTTGACATGTTAGTTTCAGGTGATCACATCGCAATCAATGCTATATCCTGAGTTATAAAGGTGTACCCCAGCCTATCCAGCACCACTCACTTGATAATGCATAACACCCATGCTTCATCAACAACTTTCAAACTCCTACACCCGTGCCCAAATGTGTTGCCATGACTAATCTCGATTGGTGCTGAAGATTGGTGTTGCCATGAAGATTGGTGCTGAATACACTGTCTGGTACACCTGTTGCTAGTATACAAATGTATCAACATGATCTAAAAGATAAGGGTCCTAGGTCTAATAAGACCACAGGTCCCACCTTAAAGTGGCCTGCCCAGTGCAGGGGACGAATAGTCTAGGGGTAAGTGGCCCGTCTCACAATCAAAAGATTGTGGGTTTGGGTCTCACCTGCCACTATTCTTCGCCCGCTGCCAATCGGCGTGAGAGATTGGCGACGCTACATGACCCAACGGTCGATGTGTCGTAAAACCAATAGCCAACCAACTTGCCCAGTGCACACCTACTAGCATAAATCGTAACCCATGCACCCCCAATTCTAGTCCTTCTATGGTACAAATTAGAACTTAAATACATTTTTCTGACATAAAAACTAATCTACCATTAAAAAAGGAGGAATTCAATGAGGGACTTCCCACTACATCAGGAGGCTGCCTATTCCATTGATGAACCATCCTTTGACTGAAAACTTATTGGCATCTAAATCTTTTGCACCTTGACTTTCCAACCTAAATTGATGACCCCTATATGATACCCTAAGCAGAAGACCAGAGAAAAGAAAGAGAATTGTATCATTTAAATTGACATTATCTAACCCTTCTACAATTATAAACATTTCATTCATATCACCCATTAATCTCCTTTACTTGAGTGAGCACATATCTAATGCAATAAGCCTCTCCAAAATTATAAGTTTGGTAGTCAACTGATCAGTCTTGTAGGTTTGCACTGCACTCTTTCTAGCATACCTATATCTCGTTCTAAGTAGGTGCTGCGGTAGCTCAGTCGGTAGGGAGTTCTCTTGGTCGTAAGATTGTGGGTTCGAATCCCACAATTGGCGCGATTACCGAGTTCACCCGCGACCAACCGGTGTGAGAGCTTATCGATGCTATATGGCCCATCAGCCGGATGTGTCGTAAAATAAACTCAAGTACCTACCTTACCTTTTTTAGGTAGAGGCCCCATGCCTGTACACTATATTCCAAACGGATTGCACATAAGTCATAGTGTTCAGGCCTAATAAGAGCCACAGAGGCCCATCTGGGTTGAACCTGTAAAGGGTACCTGTAAAGGCACTATAAGCCTGGACAAAATGATATTCAACACTCTAACCATCTTAATTCTAAAGATCTCTACCAACATCCTACTGACCTACCAATACCTATCGACCCACCTATCTACCTCAGTATGTCTGGCCCTATTCACTCGATCTGGCATAACACACGCGTGGATTGAGTGACCGATACACACAAACACACAATCAATACCATATCCCAGTTTCAAGGTATCTATCTACCCCAACCTATCTAGCAACATTCACTTGATTTTGAATACACAATCCTCCACACCCACGCCCCATCAATCATCTTTGAACTCCACCCATGCCTGCTTAAAGGGGTCTTCATAGTTTACACCTACTAGCATAAATTATGTCCCTCCATCACTAATTATAACTAAAAAAGCAAGATTTTCCAACACAAACAAAATTGTGCACCCAATTTTTAAATTGATTCAATGAAGGACTCCCCACATCAGTATGCAGCCATTGATCAACCACCCTTTGACTGAAAACATTCCATTGATCAACCACCCTTTGACTGAAAGCCTGTTGGTGCCTAACTGTCTTATACCTTGACTTATCTAACCTGAATTGATGATCCATTTGTGATACTCTAAACAGAAGAGCATCATTCAGATTGACATTTTACATTTCAACTCTTAAGAGTGTCTGTTCATCGGTAAAATCCCACTATTTGCAAGCTCACAAATAACTGTCCATGAGACACTTCCCCACCCAAGAACACCAATAGCAGCACTTTCTCATGATCTTGCAATAACCAAATCTCATGGACATTGCCATAATGTGCAGACTGGTCAATCCGCAAAATATTGATACCTAGGCACAAGCGATATTATCTGTCCGTGGAAACATTTCCTGCAAATTGGAAGACATTTTGCATGAGTAAACAACTTCATCTAGTTTGTATCACATTAATTCGTGAAAGTTTGTCATTGCATTTCCATTTATTTCCAACACCTTGCATTGCAGCATATTTCCATCTAGGCTTAGGATATATTTTGAAAAAGGAAAATGTCATGTTGGACAAAGTTTGCATCGTGTAACCAAGGCAAAGTTTAAATAATCTGACTGTAGTATTGGTGACTTGGCTTTTTACAGGTCGATCCGCACCCTGAATACTTTGTTCGTCCACTATGCAGCTTTGTTTGCGAAAGGATTGCATTTTTTGTAAGCATTTAGGAGCACATGCCTTTTCAACAGAATTCGTGTTTCATTGTCCTGGCAGAGACTGTGGAAATAGTTATTCAAACATCAGATGTTGGTGCGATCATTACAAGAAAAAGCGCAAGAACGTCTCATGTGTTCTCAATGACGTTCCCTCATCTACAAGCGACAATGCTGTTTTGGTACATGGACATGATGTTGTAGCTCACATGGACACAGACATGACATGTCAGGGAGATGAGCATGCATATCAGCAAAGGTTGCGCCAAAAAGCGTCTGTAGCAAGTTTGGTGATATGCTTGAGAGCTGCCAATGTGTCCCAGCACACATGGAAGGATGTTTTGAACTTTCTACATTAAATGTGTACAGAAGCTATGCAAACGACTGATGAAGGTAGACACGACTCAATGCAGGCAAGTTTTTGCCAAAGCCATCATGTTGAAGAGAATGCCCTAAGTGAGTTCAATATTATCCAGCCAGTTGAAAAGCTCCTAGGAATAGATGACGCAGGCAAACCAGAAACGTTGCAGTACATACCACCTCAAGAACAACTGAAGGAACTTTGCACAGGGAAGAGCTATTAATGCAGGAATCAGATGTGGCTGACACCTGGTCGTCCTTAGAAGATGGAAGTGCCCACTTTAGCTGCAGTGATTGTTTGAAGCTTCTCATATATTATGATGGGTTTACAATAGACAATTCGTTGGGGGAATAAAGCAAGGAAACGTCAGCTGGGAGCAGTACATTGCTCAGTAGGGAAGAGGCCCCAATCTTCTGATCTGAAAACTATTATGCTTGTGCTGCTTTTCAAAGAAGAATTACTGGGTAAATACTCTTGGGAGGATATTTTGGCACCTCTCAATAACGACCTCAAAGAAATGGAGATGAAAGGAATTGATCTCGAGCTGAAGAACAGTAGGACATCGGTGAATGTAAAAATTGAGTTGGAGACAACCTGGCTGTGCATGCAATTGCAGGCTATTTGAAATGTTGTTTTTTCAGGCGTTGTACGCATATGCAGGTATTGCACAGCTTCTAGAGACATTATTGCGTGCACAACTACTTCTGATGGACTGACCTTGAGAACACCACCGGAGTATGACACTCAGATTGGAATATTGAAGAGAAGAACAGTATGCCGAGAGTCTGTGTGCCACATTTGGGATCAGGAGTTCATGTGCATTTAACGTGCTAAGACCTTTCCATCCATCACATTCCTTTCCACCAGAAATGATGCACGACGTTCTCGAAGGCGTTGTTCCGAGCACCCTTTCGAAGGTACTTACACATTGTATGAGGTATGGACTGATCTGCTTAGAATATCTCAATTGTACAATTGCAGAGTTCAGCTACAGTGGCGTAGATACCAACAAACCAGAGCCTCTACGAATGCCAGGGTCAGAGGTAATCGTCAAAGAGACTGCCAGAGAAGCGTGGTGCCTAATTCGTCTGCTTCCGCTCATTTTCCTAGCAACAGGGGTATCGGAGCATAGCATGGCAGGAAGCCGAGCCCTCATTCTGATGCCGAAGTTGAACATTTTGCAATATCTGATAGCGTTTACTGTCAGCAGGATCGACCTTTGTGCCCACCAACAGGAAATTGAACTATTCATGAATAATAACTATTCCTGAGAAATAATTATGATACCCTGGCTACGTTGGATTATTTCATAACACATGATATGCACAACTTTTTGAATGTAATATGGTCCCGCCGGGATCGACCCACCCTAAATCTGAATAAGTAACCGATTAGAACAATACGTGGAAGGGAAATTTGCATCCGCTCGTCAGAACTAGAGGTAGGTAATTCTCGAGTTAGCTTTCTTCAGCGCAGAGGCGTTGATACCAACCCCATGACTTGTCGAAAATGAAGCAGTAAGAGTTGATGGAGTGGGGAATTTTGCACCACTTAGAGTGAACAAAAAACTAAGTGATTGTGAGACATGGAGATGCAACGTCATAAGAATGAACACATTTAGTCTGATTTCAACAAATTGGCGTTGCTTGCCAGTTGCTGCGCAATAATGATGCACAATGAGCAATGTTGGGCATTTTGGACTAATTTGCGATTAGACAGGCAGGCCCATTGGCAGGTCAGTGACGTCCCACGTTCATGACCAAGGTTAATATAGGGTGATCTAGGATGGCCTTGTCATGTGTTTTTGAGCATTCTAGGATCATTTTAGTCTCTAGATATTATTTCAATGTGCAGTTTCATACTAGGAATGTCAAGCTTCCAAAATTTTGGACATCTCTAACACTTAAAATGCGAGTTTACATGATTGACCTAGGCGGACACCTTGTCTAGGAGTCTAATCGAATTGTGCGACATGTCACAATATTAAAAATGTATTCAGGCATACTTTGTTGGCCATTTCATGCAAATATTTGCAGTAGTTTGTAGATCGGCGATGAATTTGATAGTCTCTAAATTTGTTCTGCACACATTTCACCTTTGGCCTGGTATGTAACATCAATCGCCATGGAATTCGATAGAATCTATGCACACTTATGACGAATGCATGGCTAAATAGGCTGCATTATTATCACTTAAACGCAGCTCCACCACGGTTCTTATCATAGAGGATTAGCGTTAGTATAGGTTTGGCACTTGGAGTTGCCGCCAGGCGTCTCTATCAACGGTTATCAGAGAACGTTCAATCTCTGAGCTCTAGGTATATTTTCATTGAAGCATGGGAGGATCCTCCAAGGCGGTTAGACGGATCCGTGCTGGGGAAGTCTAGCTTGAAGACGTAGTTACACTAGATGTTTCGAATCCAAAATGCATCGTGGTGCGGAGACTTGTGTGGCACCAAGTTCGGCTCACATGACACGAAGGTCCCATTTCTGGCGGCCAAATGTGTGTGCGAGATTGAAAAGAGACCACATTTCTTGTATCAAAAGGCCTCCAATACAAAAGGCCTTGTATTGGAAATATTAAAGTAAAATTATAATATTTATTTTTTGTTCCAAAAGGGCGATCGCTCCATTCGTCCCTCCCTTGGATCAAGCCTTGTCTACTGATGCACTCAAAGGATGCTACCGTTTGCGTGCACTCAACTGATGAAGGCTATTTAATAATTAGTTGTGGGAAGTGGAATATGGCCATGTTGCAGGGCTCAGATGCAATGGGAGGGTGCATAATAATACTTGATCTTTCCCAGATATGGAACGAGCTGGCTCGGATGAGGGGCCAAGGTGGAAGCAGTGCACTGGAGAGGAACGTGGCGACAGACGCTCTGCGGAAGTTAAAAGCAGCATTCCAAGCGGGGGTTGACTGCGATGCAGGTATGTAATTTTATGGCCTGCGTCATATCGGTTCGCCATCGTGTGTATGACAATGTTCGCATCAGCTCGCATAGATATGGAGTGTGACGGCGTCGTGAAGATAGCTTCGTTAAAATGCGTGGACACCGAAGCTGATGCGAACGATATACAGTTATTTTTTGTCAAACCACGAATATAATTGCATAGCGATTGCATATTCCAAATACCTACATCAGCGGCTCAGTCCGACAACATCGTGGGGTATGGCCTAGAGGTTCTAGGAATGCTTGATCCGCACACTTCAGCAGATTTCCACACCCCATGGACCTCATGCGCCCGTAATGGGTGTAATTGCTTTGTTGTCGGTGATCAATCCACAACCGAAAAAGATATCGAGGTGAATTTTGGTGCCCGTACAGACGGCACCGTGTTTTTTTCATGCACATATGTAGGTTAACATTTTCTTCTTTGCGGACATTATGCACAATATATCTGAAGCGCTAAGTTATGAGTCTTGCCTTGTGATCTGACTTTGTTGGAACCTACAAGTTCATTCCGAGAGCCGTGACTTAACTTTGCCCATCTTTGTATTCTGGTCTGATATCGTCTCGTATTTAATGTCAAGCGACGCCCTGTTCAACTCTGCGAAGATATGCAAGTGTTTCGCGCATTTGCGCGTAGCTTTTCTGCTGTCGTTAACAAAAATAAGTGGGCCAAATTAAATCCCTCACCAGAGTGTGAAGGTTAAGCGTTAAAAGTCCTCATTTAAATCTTACTAAACTTCTCTGTAGATATTCAAACTCTATTGCATACATTTCCGGCTTTTGATATGCCGGCGAGACAACGGCCAATGACAACATAAAGGTGGTGTCTTATGACATGGTTACCAAAGAAGGTGATACAGCTGAACAAAAGTTAATAGTTAATCGTATCGGTAATTTCTACACCCTTTTATGATTTGTCATCCACTCCCAATTTATTTCTGGGTGGTGACTCAAATAACAGTATCTTTTAATTTTTTCTTTTTTTCCTGCAGGTGACACGTTGCCGTCGATGCTACGTGCACTGTGGGAGTACGAAAACATATTCGTGGACGGACCAAACACCAATATGATAAGTCCACACTATGCCGTTCACACACTAAGTACTCCGCATCAGAGGGGTAGATGTGTTAGATTGCACGGATCTCAATATGGAAGAACAGCTCCTGCTGTGGGCCATATCTTTCACCATGTTTGCTGAAAAGTTTATGTTTTTGAAGTGCAAGAATACGGCTATGCTCATATGCGTCCACGTGTGCAATGCCGACAAGTTTAAGGGGCAACAGACTGTCCTACGCGCCACGCCTGAAGGCTGTTTTGAAGGCGTGTTCAGTTCCTGCAATGATCTGATGCCCGACGGCGTGAGGGAAATACGATCATGGGTATTTGAGTCGCATCTGTGCCACGGACCACACAGTTTTTGACCATGAAGTATGGTATGTTTCCATTAATTTCGTGTTTCGTTTCGTAAAGTATGATGCTTTTATCCGACAGTATAGTGTTGTTCCTCCCGCACCGTCGGTGCCGGCATGGGATTTGATAACTCAGCGTTTTGGAAATGTATGCGCACACTGCGCCTGTGTGCTGTCGAGAGTACGCTTACGCGTGCTCGTCGTGTCTTTTGTGAGAGTTTTGTGAAAAATACATGTTTTGTATTGCTGGTAGTATTTCTACGCTATGGTTGTCATGATGCAGTTGATCAATGGAGTAGTCAGACATAATCCACGGGCTACGAGGTTGCAGGACACATGAGGTCTGGTCACGTGCATGAACAGAGTGCATAAGATGTGTTAAAATGATTGGCGTTTCTGGAAAAGTGACTACATGTTTGCTGGATTTTTTTATTGGTTTTCGATTGTGTTCGTTGGCGGATTGCAAATCAGTTCAAATATGAACAACTTGAGATTGACAATATTTTGCAATGGGCGATTTCGAAGTGGTCCATTTGTGAACATCTCAAGTCGTTCATATTTGTATTTATTTTCATTTGCCATGCGAACGATCCAAAGTTAATCGGAAGTAATTGAAGGCAAGTATTTTGTGGTAGCATTACAAAAAAACAACGATCACGTGCTAACACACAAATCTTGTGTACTGCATATTTCATCAAGATTCATTCATCACTGCATCAAGCTGCATATTTGACTACCTTGAGAGTGTGTCAGAAAGCACACTGAGAGTGTCCTTCCAAACACCAAAATAGGGTGTTAACACGCTCACAAAGCACATAATTTTTGTGTTTACACAAAGCGAAAACACACCGACAGCGTGTTGTACACAGTAATAGCACACCTTTGTCGTGTAAGCACATTGTACAGACACAAGAATCGTGTGTAAAATAATCAAATGGGCCGCATTTCACACACTAATATTGTGTTATTAACACACTATGTGTGTGTATTTCTGATGTGTAACACACAGTCGGTGTGTTTTCCATATGTGTAAACACAAAATTCATGTGCTTCATGGATGTGTTAACACGTCATTTCTGTGTTTCAAAGCACAATCACAGTGTGCTTTTCGACACACTCTAAAGGTAGACAAACGTGCAGCTTGCAGGGTACACAAGATTCGTGCGTTAACAAACGTACCTTGTGTTTTTGGCAATGTTAACACAAATTACTTGTGTTCGATAGTTTTGCGGTCATGCCCTCCGGGGGGACGCGGGGGAAAACCCCGCCCCCCTCCTCCCCCCGGGGGGCCGCCGCCGACCCGGCGGGGCCCGCCGGGGGGGGGCGGCGACACCCCCGCCGTGGTTGCTATTGCGTGTGGTTTGGGGGTGTGGGGGTGCTCTGGCTGTGTTTTTGTATGTGTGGCCGTTGTTCGGGGCAGTGGGGGGAACTTTAGGGGGGGTGGGGGGGGGGGGGGGGGAGGGGGAGGTGAAAACTAAAAACAAACAAAAAACTTTGTGGGGGTGGGGTGGTGGGTGTGAAAAGAAAAAAAGAAGAAAAAAAAATGGGGTGTTGCGGGGCGTGTGGGGGGGGCCGGATGGGATTTGGGGGGCCCCCGCCCCCAAAACCGAGGGCGGGTGAGTCCCCCGGCAAGCAGTGCTGTGTGGGGTGGGGGAGTGGGTGAAGGGTGGGGGGGGGGGGGATGGGGGTATGGTGGGGAGGATGAGCCCGTCTATGTTGTTGTTTGCTGGTATGAGGAGCGCCCCGGATTTCAGTTTTTTGGCGTGTAGGGGCGCTCCGGTGTGTTTGGCGAATACTTCATCCACCAGCCAGGGGTCGAGGGAGCCCATGGGCTCCCCGTCTCCCCGACGGCAGCTGAAGAATTCGCCAGTGGGTGTATGTGTGCCGGTGTTCATGATGTGATGTGGTGCTGTGCCGTGTGGTGTTGTATGTGTTTATGATGTATGTGGTGTTGGGCAAAGAGTGAGTTGCGGCAGGTGTGTGTAGCACAGTACAGAACAGTAATTTCAGGCGCAGGTTATAGAAGGGCGTCTAGAGAGCACGACAGATCGTAATAGCGGGGCAAATAAAGATAAAAACACAAAGAAATCAGAAACTGTTTGTGAAGGAAGCACGTTCAGAAAGATCAGACAAAGATCGTGCAGAAGGCACTAGAGGGAAAGTCGGGTGTGTAGGGTGGAGGGAGCCCGGGGTGGGAGGGAGTGGCAGCACCGCCGAACTGACCTTTGCAGATGAAGACGGAGCACAGTAGATGTAGGCGTTATAGCTGAGGCGAAGATGAAGCACTGCACTGAGACTCTGGCGGAGATGATGTTGAAGACAGTCGGTCGGAGTCTAGAAGAGGCTTGTAGTATAGGTGAAATCGAAAGGGATAGGCAGATAGTAGTACGTGAAGGGAAGGGGAGAGGTCGCTGACGCAGGGATATGGAATGTGTAGAGTGCGTGACGTGTCTATGTGTCTGGTGTTTGGTGTATGGTGGCAGGTGGCGGGCCGGATGTTGTCTTCTTGCGTAACAGCGGTCGCGTGCGTTGCTTCGCGCTTGACGAGGCGAGGAGCAGATGTGTAGACGTGCGAGCGAGCGAAGGTATGCACGGCAATCTGAAATTTGCCTTATTCATGTCCGCTGTTTTTCCCGCCTCGGTCCTTCCTCTCGACAGCGAACGCGCATGCGAAAATGTCGCTACTGTAACTGTACAGCATCGCTGCTTGTTCGCTGTGCTTCATCTTCATGACATGTTCCACAAAAAGGGGTAAGGCTAGATCAGCCTTATCACGTACATATAGCACATTTTGCAGGATTGTGTGCCAGATTAGGTGTGTAGGTGTATGTACAGGTGTACATACACCGACACACCTAATCTTCCAGTTCTACAGATAGACAGGGGTAACTTGTAGGTACACCTGTCGGTATCCTTGCATAGTGTCCAGAAATACTGCGAGCACATTGGTTACGTGTGTCTGTGAGTGCGTGTGATTGCATTATATTCATGAATCACTCGCAAGCTGACACGGATGGCCGTGGCCCGCGCTGCTACGCCCTTATACCCTACCAGTGCACCGGGTTCTGCCATTTTTCGTGTCAGTACGGTAGGCGATGTGATGCCTCTATCGTGTAACCGCGGTTCTTGTGTACATTCGATGTTTTGTATGCTAATATTAGTTGTCCTGGAAATATATTGAACAGTGTGTACGCAATTCTGAATAGCAGATGTTCCGTTACATCACAACAAGCCTAGGCTGCAGAAGCCTTGACGGGAACACGAAGCAACCCATGGAGCACGATGTCCTAGATGCCTTTTTTTAATGTAGCAGCTATGTACCTCGGAAAAAAGTTTGTAGCGGATGCGACATTTTTTTCACCCCTGCCAAGTCAGTCGAACCCATAACTCCAGACCAACGAATCCCGCCCGAACCCACCGCGCCTGCCAAGCGCAAAACCCGCCGCCACTCCACCCAATCATATCCTAGGACCCGAGGTGATTGCGACCACGTCCAGGCTACCACCCTTGCCTGGGTTACCTCCCAACCCTTTCTCCTTTCACCGGTTCAACCTTTCTCCCCAACTCGACACCGACACCACCCCAGTATCAAAACACCAACAGTCACTAAGCGCCTTCGGCAATGGGAAGTTTCCTGCAGTGGAACACCGGTGGCCTTCCAGGCATGTTCATATAATTCAAATCGGAATTCTTGCAACAAAAACCATTACTAGCTGTGCTCCAAGAAACTCACTTTTGAGATTCTGACACCACATGGAACAAAATCCCAGATTACACTTGGCACGTCGACAACGTAAACGGCCCAGATAGGAAGTGGGGCGCATCCATACTCATTGCAAACCGCATACCTCATCGTCCAGTAACGTTAAATAATCCCCTGAATTGCGTAGCAGTCAGCCTCAAAATTGACCATTGCCAAACCACATTCATCTCACTATACATTTCAGCGTCAGCTGCAACCCCAACACCACAGGAGCTGAGCGACTTGCTGCTTCAGGCTCCTGCACCAGTTCTCATTATGGGAGAATTTAACGCTTAGCATCCCTCCTGGGGAAGCGAACAGACGGACACTAGACGGCGCGAAATTCGCCAGTTTATTTCAGACCACAACTTAGTACTTCTTAACACCGGGGCCGCCACCCACTACAACCCGATCATAGGAGGATTGGACATTTGCCTTGACTTAACGTACTGCTCCCAACGACTAAGCTCACTATTTGACTGGTTAGTTTCAGACGTTCCCGAGTTGAGCAACCACTACCCAATCACAATTAGGCTCAGCACGGACGCTATCTACCACACTAAGCTATTTAGACCATCTTGGAACTTGAAAAGAGCGGACTGAGCTAAATTCGAGGATTAGGTGGATCTCAACCTAGCAACTTCAGACACCAGCAAAATTGAGACAATCCTAAGGGTCATCACCTCAGCAGCACGAGACTTAGTCCCAAACAGTAACAAACCTAGGAAAAAGGCATCTACGCCATGGTGGACCCCGGACTGTCAAAGGGCAATCGCCACACGTCGCGGTGCCCACAAACAATTCAAAAGACGCGTGTGCGAAGCATAACTATCAGCATACAGACAATCTCAAAAACACTGCCGGTAGACAATTCGAACAGCACGCCAAAACTGTTGACAGTCTTTTGCCACTCAATTCAATAGGTTCACCCCTACCGGCAAAATCTGGGACCTGATGAAGCGTTTCAACCTGAAACGCCCACCACCATGCACCCTCTCCCAACTGACAGTGAAAGAACAGCACATCATTGATGAACAACAAATCGTTGACCACTTTAAACTACACTACGCCAGTGTATCTGGCAACAGCAACTACGACACCACTATAGTAAGCGCTCTAGACGCCCTTGCCTCCAAAGCAAATTTTAACTCTAGCAATAGAGGAATATACAATCCGGCGTTTACTATGCACGAATTAAACCTTGCCCTCAGCAAGTGTGGAAACACGTCGGTTGGGCCGGACATCCATTACCAGTTTTTTAAACGTCTTAGCAAAAATTCCTTAACATACCTACTAGAGGCCATAAATGAACTGTACAATAGCGACACCTTTCCCGTCTCCTGGCGGGAGAGCGTAGTCATTCCGTTGCCAAAGTCGCACAAAGCTCCACCCCAAAAGGTTATAGACCCATCTCACTTACTAGCTGTGCTAGCAAGTTGGTCGAGCGCATGTTCAACAAACGATTGAGGAAATTTCTGGAACACAACGACCTGCTCGACGCATTTCAGTGCGGCTTCCAGCGTCGAAAATCAACTACAGACAATCTCATTAGATTAGTGCATGACATCAAACGTGGTCTACGCATCAAACGCAGACAAGTAGCTGCCTACTTAAACATCACTGCCGCATTTGACCGAGTACACAAGGCAGCACTGACACACAAACTCCGCAAGATAGGCATACGCAGACACATGGCACACTTCATTCTTAACTTCCTCAGAGACAGGACCCTTAAGGTACGATGCGGCAGTGTCACATCAAACACCACAACCCAGGAGCAGGGCCCGCCACCGAGCCTCTTCATCATCATCATGATCAACGACATACTTGCTGACCACGCGGGCACTTCACTTCAATACTCACTTTCGCGGACGACATAGCCATTTGGACAACATTACAATGATTCCTTAAAGCTGAAAAAAAAACATCCGAGCAGGACTAGACAACATTGCAAAGTGGTGCGAAACATGGGGCTTCATCCTGTGCCCAGAAACATCGGCCACGGTCACATATAGTCGTCTCCGCCCCTTACCCAAAAATCAACTTAAAATCGATGGTAAAGCAATCGAACAGGTGAAAAGCTTCAAGTTATTAAGAGTGCATTTAGACTAATAACTCAGTTTCAACATCCACATCACCTCCATCTCGAAGCGATGCTAGAAGCGCGGCAATATACTCCTTGCACTTACAGGCACAGACTGAGGCGGAGACAGGAAAACAGTACTACGACTCTACACATCAATCATACGACCCATCCTAAAATACAACGTCATCATTTTTGCCACCATTTCAGAAAGCCAGAGCCAAAAGTTAGAAATCATCCAAAACAGCTGCATCAGAGCAGCCACAGGTGCCCTCAGCATCACACCGATAGCCAGTCTTTTAATGGACTCAAACACTAGACTCCACTTCAGGAGGACACAACAGCTGTGCCGCTACCATATCAAAATCAAATTAATTTTTGTTTTAATCATCGGCACAGCGCTGCTTTATGCCTGACAGATGCGACAAGAGCCGATTTGGTCGCAAGCTTCCACCATATAGCATTCAAATTGCCACGGCTCTCTCAGATCTTAACCTCACAATGCCAGCCACTGCAGCTCGACCGCCCATTAGGCCATTCTGGACTCTCAGACAACCAAAGGTCGAGTACTTGCTCTCGGAGAAGAAATCCACTATCACATTGGCGGAAATTCTTGGCATCTTCCACAAGTTCGCCGATGGCCACAATCACAAAGCACTCGTATTCACCGATGGGTCGAAACACGAGGCTAAGGTAGGCATCGTTATCACTGGACCAGGTCTCACGCTTTCCATGCGTCTATCGGATAACTTCTCCATCTACTCCGCTGAAGCAATGTCCATTATGGCCGCTATTTTCATTCTTATGAGGCTTACGCCTAGCTAGAAACGTAGTAATCTGCCCAGACTCCAAATCCGTCCTGCAGTCAATTAACAACATCCACGACTGTCCACATCACGTCAGTGATATAATCCAACAAGTCGTGGCCCATAACGTAAACATGAACTTTTTCTTCCTTTGGATTCCGGGCCACGCCAACATCCCAGGTAACCAGGAAGCAGACCAGCACGCAAAGCAAGCCTTGGCATCGAACACTTACCCTAGCGTGGAATACTCTGTAGACGATTGCAAAGCACCCCTACAACGTGACATTCGCCAACAACAATAGAACATATGGACACAACACAGCTCAACACAACACAAATCCAACCACACCCAAACAATCAAGCCAACGATAGGCACATGGAACACATCAAATCAATCCCATCGACAAAAAGAGGTCATCCTCACTAGATTTAGAACTGGTTGCACACAACTAACACTGCATCAATTAGAGGGTGGCTAATACACAACACATCACTGCGACACCTGCAATGCCACGTTAAGCATAGGACACATCCTGCTAGACTGCGGTAGGTTTAGCTCTCAAAGACAACGACTTAAGGGAATCAGCCAAAGAGAGGGGATAAACCTATCGCTTCCATCGCTTCCCAGTGACAAGCACCCAGAACTCCTTCCATTGCTATTAGAATATCTGTATGCCACAAAACTGGCAGTAGCACTGTAGGCACTACACCACCAACACTCACGTTAACTCGCAAGTCATGACCGCCAAACACTTGTAGGAAATTCGTAAATAGCCCTCCCCGCATGGGGTCGGACGTACATGAGCCGATTTGCTTCCCAATTATAAATGCATGGCTATCAAGCTGTGCCGTCGAAAGTAGATGAGCCGACTTGCTTTAGGAAACGTAAAAACTAAAACTTTAAAAAAACAGCATAACCTAAAACGGGTACCCAGAGGAGCCATCGGACGTAGACGAGCCGATTTGCACTGCAACCCATAACATAAACGCCTACCCAGAGGTACAGCGGACGCTCATTTGATGAAAATTGAAGCGATAGCAACCGCACCTAGCGTTCGGTCAATATGGCTTCAATATCGCCATCTTATAAACCAATCGGAGATTTACCTATCGGCTGGGGAGCAGAATGTCCGCGAATGCCGACATGCGGCCGACAGCCAGCCGACATGTAGCCGACGTGGGGCTGATGTCGGGACGCTAGGGGCCCGCTGTCGGCCGAGGAGTGAAATGTCTGACAACGGCCCGACGTCAGCTGGCTGCTATTGATATGCCGAATTCAACGCGATATATGTTGATATTCCAAGTCAGTATGCCGATGTCGGGCCGAGAGCGGCCCGATGCCGGCATGCCGTTTACGGGATGTCGAGCTCGCCCCGACACATGCGGGCAGCGCGCCAACATCGGCATATTTACTGAATGGAGATGTAAATGATCAGAAAACGAAGTTTCGGAATGTAGTGTCTGTGTAGTATACTGCTGTTTCACATCAAATGTTGAGAATTTAGCCTCCCTGCGATGGAGAACCCTCGCCGGTGGGAATGTGAACATTATTAATGCTATTTTCGCACAATTCAGCCCGATCGTATCCACTCCACATCATTATTTACCAATCTTCAATGTCTTCCTTGGTTCGCACATCACCTCCAATATGCGTCGCCATCTTGAAAGAAATAGCACAGGATGGGGCTGGACAGTTTTTTTTTCAGTTCGCGCGTTCCCCGCGGAATTCACAAAATCCGGCCACGGAATTCTTGAAGAATAGACGAAGAACGACATATGACGTCACAGTCCACATAATTCGTGGACGGAACGTGACAAAGAACGCAGCCTTGATCCCCATTTTTATACTTCCATGGTGTTCGCCAGAAGTTTACGTTAGGCGTCATAAGCGAACATAACACCGGTGGCGCCGCTCTGGTGGTGGGTTGTGAAGGAACACCACCAGAATGAGCTTGCTTTGATTAATGCTATATTCTGGTTTCTAGACGAGTTGCAAGTAAATTCCAATGATCCAATTTGAACAACATTGAAACAAGCTCTATTATAATGTGTAGTTCGTTCTATTATCAAATCATTTCACCCTGTCACTTTGCCCTTAAATCGAAGTGTGAGCAATTGGCCACTTAACATCTTGTGATAAAAATGTGTCATACATCTTCTGTGTGATGTCCTGACAATTTACAATGTTCTTAACGAAACGAAAATCGATCCTGCTACATTTTTATATCATCTTGAATAACTTCCATGAAGGTTTAACCCGGTCGCTTTTGCACTCAATTCCAGAATTTGCGTCCAAAATTATCACATTGTATCACGTTATGTTGTATATTAGATGTTCTACATTAGGGAATTAATTTCCAATGGTCTTAAATAAACCGGCATACAATCAGCTGCCTTCTGATGCCATCCTCGACTACTTTCATAGATATCTAACCCTGTCATTTTTTTGACGCAATTCCGGGATTTGTGCCCAATTTATCACATTGTATTCCTTTTAATTCTATATCGGATGTTTTACATTAGCCAATTAATTTTAAATCGTCTCAAATAAACTGGCATAAAATCAGCTACCTTCTGATGCCATCCTCGACTACTTTTATATATATCTAACCCTGTTACTTTTTACCTTTTGACATGAAGCTTTGCGACATTATTAACGTTCTGGCATGGCTCGATGCACGTCAAGCGCGGACGGTTGCTGTCTAGAGGATCCGTAGGGGCCGCCGAGCGGTGGTACGACAAAAGTAAAAGTTCCACCTGTCAACAATATCCCCCAAAAAAATTCGTTGGGCCCTGGAAAAAAAACGTGTCAGGGCACCGAAAAGATCGCACCTGGAGACCAAAGAATCCTAGCAGGACCAAAAATATCACATAAGGACCTATACAAAAATAGAACTCGATGTCCAAAAGTTCACACCGAGACTCGATCGAATCGACCCCAGCACAGGAAAATTAATAACAGGTCCGGAAAAAATTACCCGGAGGGCATTTATTCTCGAAGGTGCCATCAGCTGAAAAAGTCCTTCGGTGGCCGCAGTGACATATCAAGGGGCAAATGCCCCCTCCATCCCCTAAGGGATATGCTCCCAGAATCGAGCTGAGGCCCCCAAAAGTCGCTCTGGGGCCACAAAAATTCGCGTCGGTTCACCAGAATTCGCGTAGGGGCTCAAAGTAAATGCGGCCGGCCCCAGAAAACTCGCTCCGAGGCACGAAAATCTGCAACGGAACCGCCAAGATCGCGTTGGGGTCACAGCTGAGCCACAACGCGCCCCACAAACTCGAGCCGGTCCCACCAAATTTCGCGCTCGGAACCACGAATCCCATCGGTAGTACAAAATTTGGTCTGTGCATCAAAAATTAACGTCGGGCTGCCAACAATTGGCGTCTAAGGGCCCCACATAGACACCGTGTGACCCCCAATGTCACATCGGTATCCGAAAAATAAAGCCTGAGCCCTTCAAAATCAGGAGGGATTGCAAAAAAAAAAAGTCCGGGTCAGGACAATGGTTCTGGAGCACCGAACATGTCATCAGATGCCTTGACAAATCGCGTACGGCATCGAAAAACATACCTCGGCTCGAAGAAAATCGAGGCGAGATACAAAAACATGGCGCCAGGGACTCGAAAAATCGGGCCTGGATTCGGAATTTAAAGAAAATTCCGAAGAGATCCACAAAAATAATCGCGTTGAGCCCAGATAGCTGGCGTTGGGTCTCGGAACTACGCACCCTGGGCGCGATAAGTCGCGCTAGGACCCAGAAAAATCGCACCGAAGCCCCAAAATCGTACCTGGGGCCCCACAAATGTGCGTCAGAAGCCGCAAATAAACACAACGGGACCCTAAGAGCACAACGGGGACCGAAAATGCGACTGGCCCTTCAAAGCGCAGTCCCGCGAAAAGCGGCAGGGTCCGAAAACATGCGTTATAGCCATAACTATATATACCGGGAACTCTTTAAAAAAAAAAACACCGGAAGCTCTCAAGGCACACAGGGGCCATGCGACCGCACAAGGGCCTGAAAAGAAGCTGGGGCGCGAAAAGCAACATGGTCCCAAAACGAACAAAATACCGGGCACTCAGTATAGACACATCGAGATCTTTGAAAGCGCCCCGACAACTAAAAAAAATATTCGGTTGCGCAAAAAAAGTAGCAAACCCCTAAAACGAACAGGGGTTTCGAAAATACGTTGGGCCTCCAACAAAAATTAAGTGGAGCCCTAAGACACATCCGTGGACGAAGAAATACGAAACGGGTCCAAAGAAGTTCACTCAGGCAGGGCCTCGTTTCGGTAGCCAACCTGGAAGCATGTTTAATCAAAGATATAAGGGTGCATCAAAGCTCGGCGGGTATCCGCATTTCTTCACCACAAAATAAGGTAATTAGAGAACTAATGTTCGGATTTAATTAATCAATTTTCGCAGTGAACGCCCATACGAAGCATTTATCGTCGGATATGGCGCAAGTCTATCATGTGGCAGCAATTAGCAAAGCGTAGGAAGCCCAGCAGAATCCGTAGCATCGCACGAAGTGTGGCGAATACGCCGAATGCGCAAGATAGGTGTGCACGTGTACTAACGTTGGCGTCGTGGCGACCGGGCACTATGAACTGGAATGTCTGAAATTGGGAAATTTTACATTTTAAAGTGATTTGTGTAGGTATAATTTCAGCAAGTGCGAGGTGACTTATCAAGGGATACCCAAAGAATACATGCGAACAGGGTGGGGGAGCTAGGGATGAACTCCGACGGATCAGAAACTATAGTGGTAGATTAGGCCCCTCCACAGGATAATTCAGTTGATCACAGATTATGTTATTTAAAAAGGTCCCCTTTGACAAAATAGTGGTCGAAATCGGAAGACTTTATTCAGTAGTTGGACCCCCTCGAACTACGTTTGCCCCCTCCCCTTGACGCAAATATAGGTGCGTCACTGGTCCCCTAATAATGTTCAGAAACTTACGCCCATGGAGTAAAGCCAACATTGCGTGGGTAAGTTCCCCCTTACAAGCATACAA
>JAOTOM010002969.1:0-42500 GCA_034440615.1 Ashinkailepas kermadecensis
ATCGCGATCTGTGATAGTAAGCATGAACATGATACTTGTAAACAAGATACGGTTAGAAATGAGGCACGAATACTTCATCAACACAGATCGATAAGTACGATGTCGATACTTTTTGGGAAGTACGTCGATTCATTGTTCAGGAAATGATATATTCCACCCTAGTTCACGAATAATTTATCCCTGGTGCATCACCTGGCCTGCTGGTCGTTGCGAGCGACACGCATGCCCTTGCCGCCGCCGCCGGCGGACGCCTTGATCATGACCGGGTAGCCAATGTGTTGCGACACAGCCACACAGTGGTCCACGTCGCGGACCTCGCCCTCGAACCCTGTCCACGACACAACGCCGCACACGGTCAACCGCGCGGCCACACACAGCTGAACACGGAGCGATGCCGCCGGGAGAAGGGAGATCAAACACGTCACACACACAGCTGAACACAGCACAGCACAGCACGACACACAGCTGAACACGGAGCGATGCCGCCGGGAGAAGGGAGATCAAACACGTCATACACACAGCTGAACACAGCACAGCACAGCACAGCACGCACCACACACAGCCACACAGTGGTCCACGTCGCGGACCTCGCCCTCGAACCCTGTCCACGACACAACGCCGCACACGGTCAACCGCGCGGCACACACAGCTGAACACGGAGCGATGCCGCCGGGAGAAGGGAGATCAAACACGTCCACACACAGCTGAACACAGCACAGCACAGCACAGCACGACACACACACAGCCACACAGTGGTCCACGTCGCGGACCTCGCCCTCGAACCCTGTCCACGACACAACGCCGCACACGGTCAACCGCGCGGCCACACACAGCCGAACACGGAGCGATGCCGCCGGGAGAAGGGAGATCAAACACGTCACACACACAGCTGAACACAGCACAGCACAGCACAGCACGACACACACACACAGCCACACAGTGGTCCACGTCGCGGACCTCGCCCTCGAACCCTGTCCACGACACAACGCCGCACACGGTCAACCGCGCGGCCACACACAGCTGAACACAGCACAGCACGACACACAGCTGAACACGGAGCGATGCCGCCGGGAGAAGGGAGATCAAACACGTCATACACACAGCTGAACACAGCACAGCACAGCACAGCACGACACACACACAGCACACAGTGTCGTGTGTCGTGGCGACACACAGCACAGCACAGCACGACACACAGCTGAACACGGAGCGATGCCGCCGGGAGAAGGGAGATCAAACACGTCATACACACAGCTGAACACAGCACAGCACAGCACAGCACGACACACACACAGCACACAGTGTCGTGTGTCGTGGCGACACACAGCACAGCACAGCACGACACACACACAGCACACAGTGTCGTGTGTCGTGGCGACACACAGCACAGCACAGCACGACACACAGCTGAACACGGAGCGATGCCGCCGGGAGAAGGGAGATCAAACACGTCACACACACAGCTGAACACAGCACAGCACAGCACGACACACACACAGCACACAGTGTCGTGTGTCGTGGCGACACACAGCACAGCACAGCACGACACACAGCTGAACACGGAGCGATGCCGCCGGGAGACGGGAGATCAAACACGTCATACACACAGCTGAACACAGCACAGCACAGCACGACACACAGTGAACAGCACAGCACAGCACGCACACACACACAGCACACAGTGTCGTGTGTCGTGGCGACACACAGCACAGCACAGCACGACACACAGCTGAACACGGAGCGATGCCGCCGGGAGAAGGGAGATCAAACACGTCACACACACAGCTGAACACAGCACAGCACAGCACAGCACGACACACACACACAGCCACACAGTGGTCCACGTCGCGGACCTCGCCCTCGAACCCTGTCCACGACACACGCGCACGGTCAACCGCGCGGCCACACACAGCTGAACACAGCACAGCACGACACACAGCTGAACACGGAGCGATGCCGCCGGGAGAAGGGAGATCAAACACGTCACACACACAGCTGAACACAGCACAGCACAGCACGACACACACACACAGCACACAGTGTCGTGTGTCGTGGCGACACACAGCACAGCACAGCACGACACACACACAGCACACAGTGTCGTGTGTCGTGGCGACACACAGCACAGCACAGCACGACACACACACAGCACACAGTGTCGTGTGTCGTGGCGACACACAGCACAGCACAGCACGACACACAGCTGAACACGGAGCGATGCCGCCGGGAGACGGGAGATCAAACACGTCACAGCGTGGGGCCCCACACATCAAATAGGATGTCAAACACACCACCAGGGTATGGGATAAAAGGTTCAACAGGTGAGTATGGCACGAGTTGATAGATCAACCACGTGCAAACGGCACGCACTAATGATATACCAAACGCATGTCAACTTGTGACGGACGACAGGGGTGACGGACGACGACTCGTCTATATCGCCAAGGTAGGTCCAAGGGGCTATAAAGCTCAGACAGCTAACAAAGGCTTCATCACGAGTTGGAAGTGGCACGCGAATGCTTCACTTCAATAGCCGAAAGTCGAGTGTACAAATCAGATGATGTAATACGGGGCCAATATTTGGAATTCGAGTCATAGCAACACTGCACGATTTAAGACAAACTTACACTTGCTCCCACATCAAGGTGCAGGTACGTATCCATTTCCAGAAAGAAAACGTGGCATTTCTATACTTTCCATGAAGGAATATGGGCATTCATAGAGTTGAAGATATGTAATCGGACATCATTCCCTGGCAGAGAAGATATGGACCGACCGCAGCTAGTTGCTACCTCTCCCTCCCCCACTCGCTCGAGCTTCGTCTTAGCTCCTAATAACAACCCGAACGAAAACTAGCGAATGTGACACGGTGCATATATCGCATGGAACTTCACTTACCTGGAATAGTGTTTACTCCAGCCTCAATGGCCAGCTTTTTGGACTGGATTTTATCGCCCATACCAGTAATGGCGTTGGCATTTGGACCGATGAATGCAATGTTGTTTTGCTCCTGCAACAATTGGCCAGAATTCTGCCGTCAGAACTGAACCCGACGTGGTCACAGGAGTGGGTGGAGCCAATACATGAGGTGGCATATAAATACGCTCGTCCACACAAGGCTAAACTAGAATAGCAAACAACTCAGCGAAAGAATCGCGTCCCAGCACGAATTCACGATACGTATTATGTTCACAATACAAGGATGGAGAAAGCCAAAACTTATGCTTTAATTCCAATCCATCCATAGTTTCGCTTTACGCCTTCGGATTAATGCTTCTAAGCCTGCGCAACTGTGCAGGGACTCTCAATGGGTCCATGCACAGCCGACTCCCAATGTTTAGAAACTGGACTATCAGTACCTAACCAGGCCTGCCCAAGCAGTATCACATGCAGCGTCCCTGCACAGCCTACTCCCAATATATAGAGACAGGACAATCAGTACCTATCCAGCCCTGTCCAAGCAGTATCGCATGCAGTGTCCTGAAAATGATTGTGTATGGTGGAGGGGAGTGAGAGGGTGGTGTCAAAAGAGCCAACCGATGTTATAGTTAAGTTAAGATAGTTAAGTGTGATAGTTGGTTGGTTGGTTTTCGCACTGGTTGTGGCTAACAATTGATAGTTAAGATAGTGCATATTAATGAATAATCTTATAGGAACCTTGCTGATTGCATGCCAATGATGATGATTTCTGTCTCTGCTGGCTTTACCAATCAGGGCAGTACTGCTTCCAGAAACCAGAAGCGCTTTTAAATATCCAATCGCTCATAATGCGGTGTAAAAAAGCAAACGTGACAAATAATGACGTTGACAAGAAGGAAGAGTGATGCCAATACAATTCGCATCAAGTGTGAATCTCCAATCAAATTTCATAATTCCAGGGCACTGATCAGACGTGTCCACTTGTGCGCACATTGTATCGTTGCGTCACGTCCGACAGCCAGGCACTGCACCTCCTCACCAGTACCCGGACGGCAGCCAAGCGCTGCACCTCCTCACCAGTAACCGGACGGCAGCCAAGCACTGCACCTCCTCACCAGTAACCGGACGGCAGCCAAGCACTGCACCTCCTCACCAGTAACCGGACGGCAGCCAAGCGCTGCACCTCCTCACCAGTAACCGGACGGCAGCCAGGCACTGCACCTTCACCAGTACCCGGACGGCAGCCAAGCGCTGCACCTCCTCACCAGTAACCGGACGGCAGCCAAGCGCTGCACCTCCTCACCAGTAACCGGACGGCAGCCAAGCACTGCACCTCCTCACCAGTAACTGGACGGCAGCCAAGCACTGCACCTCCTCACCAGTAACCGGACGGCAGCCAAGCACTGCACCTCCTCACCAGTAGCCGGACGGCAGCCAAGCACTGCATCTCCTCACCAGTAACCGGACGGCAGCCAAGCGCTGCACCTCCTCACCAGTAACCGGACGGCAGCCAAGCGCTGCACCTCCTCACCAGTAGCCGGACGGCAGCCAAGCGCTGCACCTCCTCACCAGTAACCGGACGGCAGCCAAGCACTGCACCTCCTCACCAGTAACCGGACGGCAGCCAAGCGCTGCATCTCCTCACCAGTAACTGGACGGCAGCCAAGCGCTGCACCTCCTCACCAGTAACTGGACGGCAGCCAAGCGCTGCACCTCCTCACCAGTAACTGGACGGCAGCCAAGCGCTGCACCTCCTCACCAGTAACCGGACGGCAGCCAAGCGCTGCACCTCCTCACCAGTAACCGGACGGCAGCCAAGCGCTGCACCTCCTCACCAGTAACCGGACGGCAGCCAAGCGCTGCACCTCCTCACCAGTAGCCGGACGGCAGCCAAGCGCTGCATCTCCTCACCAGTAACCGGACGGCAGCCAAGCGCTGCACCTCCTCACCAGTAACCGGACGGCAGCCAAGCGCTGCACCTCCTCACCAGTAACCGGACGGCAGCCAAGCACTGCATCTCCTCACCAGTAACCGGACGGCAGCCAAGCACTGCACCTCCTCACCAGTAACCGGACGGCAGCCAAGCGCTGCACCTCCTCACCAGTAACCGGACGGCAGCCAAGCGCTGCACCTCCTCACCAGTAACCGGACGGCAGCCAAGCGCTGCACCTCCTCACCAGTAACCGGACGGCAGCCAAGCACTGCACCTCCTCACCAGTCCGCCTCCCTCTAACCGGACGGCAGCCAAGCGCTGCACCTCCTCACCAGTAACCGGACGGCAGCCAAGCACTGCACCTCCTCACCAGTAACCGGACGGCAGCCAAGCACTGCACCTCCTCACCAGTAACCGGACGGCAGCCAAGCGCTGCACCTCCTCACCAGTAACCGGACGGCAGCCAAGCACTGCACCTCCTCACCAGTAACCGGACGGCAGCCAAGCACTGCACCTCCTCCGTCACATCACCAGTAACCGGACGGCAGCCAAGCACTGCACCTCCTCACCAGTAACCGGACGGCAGCCAAGCAGTGCATCTCCTCACCAGTAACCGGACGGCAGCCAAGCGCTGCACCTCCTCACCAGTAGCCGGACGAACTCCGCATTCTCCGAGAGAAAGCCGTAGCCGGGATGGACGGCCTGAGCACCAGTCTTGTGCACCGCCTCCAGCACCTTGTCCATGCAGAGGTAGGAGTCGCGCGCCGGCGCCGGCCCAATGCACACCGCCTCGTCCGCCAGCTTCACGTGCATCTGCATCACAAATGTTGGGTGTCAATTGTGAGTGTCATGTACATCTGCACCACAGATGACGGGTGTCGAAGGTGAGTGTCATGCACATCTGCACCACAGATGTTGTTGTTATTGGGGTTTAGGGGCGCATCAACTGCATAGGTTATACAGACTGCACCACAGATGATGGGTGTCGAAGGTGAGTGTCATGTACATCTGCACCACAGATGTTGGGTGTTGAAGGTGAGTGTCATGCACATATGTACCACAGATGATGGGTGTCAAGGTGAGGTCATGCACATTTGCACCACAGATGATGGGTGACGAAGATGAGTGTCATGTACATCTGCACCACAGATGTCGGGTGTCGAAGGTGAGTGCCATGCACATCTGCACCACAGATGATGGGTGTCAAAGGTGATGTGATGCACATCTGCACCACAGATGATGGGTGCCAAAGGTGAGTGTCGTGTACATCTGCGGTGTTAATTTGTATCAAAGGTGGGTGTCATGTACATCTGCGGTGTGAATGCATGTCAAAAGTGAGTGGCATGCACATTTGCGGTGTTAACGGGTGTCAAAGGTGAGTGTCATGTACATCTGCAGTGTTAATGCATGTCAAAGGTGAGCGTCATGTACATATGTGGTGTTAATGGGTGTCAAATGTGAATGCCATGTACATCTGCGGTGTTAATGGGTGTCAAAGATGAGTGTCATGTGCATATGCAGTGTTAGTGTGTGTCAAAGGTGAGTGTCATGTGCATCTGCATTGTTAATGTGTGTCAAATGTGAGTACCATGTACATATGTGGTGTTAATGGGTGTCAACGGTGAGTGTCATGTACATGTACGGTGTTAATGGGTGTCAAAGATGGGCTTCACGCATGGTTGGAGTTGTGTTTTGTAGCCATGGACATGGAGAGGAAAATATGTCGGTAGTCGAATACAGAAGATATTTTCCTTCAAACTTGTGACATAAGAATCTCAGATTGTATTGTACAGTTAATCTTGAGAACTTATCACATAGCCGTTCATTGTCAAACAGTACCAGTTAACCACCAAATGACGAAAATGTGATGATAATTTAAGGAGAGGATAATGTTCTGGATACCAAAAATCCAGGGACAGCCTAATTTTCCAGCACTGGCTTCACGTGGATGTGACTGGGGCTAATTGGCATACATGAGTCAGGTCAACTGCACTCAGGGGTAAAAATTGATACCTACACGTTTGGAGAAGCGCGCACACCTCCAACATGAAACACAAACATTTCCAGCTTCGATAGTGCATCCTGAACTTATGCGAAAGCCGAAAACGTACGCATGATAACTGCATTCAAATAAACACCTAAGAGTTAAAAAGCAATGTCTAAGTTGGCTTGAAGATGACAATTTCCAACTAGTGTCATTAGACCTCCATATGATCATGGGATATAAACATCCATGGACAAATTAAAGCTGACGCTGTCGGTGTGCGTCGCGATCAAAACCCCTACTGACTCCGTCTGGATACAGCAAAATGGACCAGGAAGCTGCATGTCCCCAATGTGCATTGGAGATATATATGGGCTTGGACTGCAAACGTTCCATGCTATGTACAAGAGGTTTATATGTATGTTAATTAGGCGCAGTGTGCTCAAATTCATTCCAAGTTCGCCGTAAGATATAAATATACCTTAATTTTTGCGGACAAAGAATGTAAATATGGTGTTCATTTACATGCACGCAACACATACACACTTACATGGAACAGGTGTAGTTGTGTGCAGTGCCCAAACCTATACAGATATAGGAGGGTGATTACAGATACTGCCAGCTGTATCTGGTATATCAGTCAGGGATGTCAATGGGATGATTCGTAGTTTAGCCGACGGTTGACCTTTCGTGAGCTCCGTATATGTGTGCCTTTTGCTCCTGTATTTTGATGCATTGAGTTTCACCGCCGGTTGCATTTTGTGTTATATTTGAGGCATTGTTAGGCATTGTTATATTTTATGCCAGAGACCGCAGAAGAATTCAAAACGGAGCACCATCGGCCATATTTTATGAGATAAGCATTGACGAGACTCAAGACGAGATTTTTCGTCCATAAAAATTGAAAATTCCGAATGATGAAGCTCGCTCAAAATTAGTCATGAACGTGACGTTGTGACGTCTGCACTGTCAGGACGCAAACTATTCTGCCATCGTAACCAAAATGTCAAGATTAATAAAAATAAAAACAAAAGCAAAAGAAACGTAATCCTCACTGAGCACAAAAAGTTCACTGAAGAAATGCATATATTGATCTACTACCTGATGAGCCAATACACAGCCTACCCATGCAGCTTGTGCAATTCATGGCCGCTGTTCTGCACTGAGACGGAGAGACCTGCGGAAGATTGCGGTGGCCAACGTCAACTGGCGATGCGACACCTGTCGTAGAAGTCCTGCCCCGCAATCCTGCAACCAGCGGCAGCTTGCACCAGCGCCAGCACAGTCACGAAGCGATGGCGACCGGCGGCCTGCGTCAACACTTGAACAAACACAAAGTGTCAACGACCGCCTCAAACACAGCGGATCGACGGACAGCTTAAACCTCGGCTCTACGACACACCAGCAAAGACAATCACAGCCGGCAGTGGACACCACGGCCACCGCCCATGGCAACGAGACCTCAGTCGGTTGCACGACCTGCGCCAGCCGGAGTTGGCGAACAGCTGCGATCACCTGCAACACCTGTAGCCAGCGCTGGCATACCTCCTGCGCCAGGCTTACAGTCGCCCAGGTACGTGGCCTCTCGGCGTGGCACTACCAACAGTGGCTTGGCCGCCCAGTTACCGTTACCTCTCCATCTGCCCACCAGTCTGAGGAACCGGCCTGCGGTATTTCCTCGGGCTTGGTCAGGCTCCGATCGAGTACCAAGGTAATCGCCTGAATTCACAAGGCAGCTCGCTCATTAGTCGCCGACTCGCTATCCAATCGGCTGAACGAGGCCCAGAACAACCAGACCCCCACAATCCTGGTGGAGGCTTCTATCATTCGCCTTCACCGCGCTGTGTGCCCCGGACGTCGCAAGGAGCGAGAGACACCAGCTCACCGCCGCCTCACACATAAGACGACAGATCGCCGAGATGGACAGCATGGCCACGCAGCCAGCACCCCAGGAGCTGAATGACGCCACTCCGCGCATAGCAACTACCGACGCGATCGCGCATCGAGTTCACACTAAATTTGCAGATGGAGGTATCCGCGCGGCCCTCCGTGTCCAAACATCCAGCGACACGTTCGTAGCGCCGACAGACGAGGTCATTGCTGCCTTACGCTGCAAGCACCCGCCAGCATCCGATGACGAGGAGCTTCCTCCTCTGCCCACTGCCTCTGACCCGCCACCGTTGACCGTCACGGAAGAGCAGGTACAGGACGTCATTTCCACCATACCACTGGGCTCGTCGGCCGGCCTCGACGGAATACGGCCGCTCTGCCCGCGTCAGCTGCTGTCCCGAGAGACAGCAGTCTGGCCGTCGCCTCCTCAAATCGCTCACTGCTTTGACTAACCTGGTGTTGGGTGGCTGCGTCCGGACGCGCTGTGCGGAGAATCGCTTAGCGCGTTACGGAAGAAAAGACGACGGACTGTGACCAATAGCTGTTGGCCGTGCACACGTCTGCCTGACGTGTGCCGTCTGCCTGGGCGCATGGGCGCGCGACACATCTCTAGCACCCTCGGAGTCGGCACGCCGCTGGGGTGCGAGGTCGCCGTGCACGCTGCTCGCGAATATATCGCGGTCACCGCCACCACCCCTCTAACCGCCGTGTCCTGGTCAAGGTGGATGTCATGAACGCGTCAACGCGGTCCGCCGCGACGTCATCCTAATCCGCATACGAGAACGCTGTCCTGAGGTCTACTCGATGGCACGTCAAGCTTACGGTGCGCCTGCGCCGACTCCTCTCCACATCGGTGATCAGACGGTGATGTGCGGTGGCGTATAAGACGATCCACTCGGTCCTGTTGCATTCGCCTTCGCTGTTGATCCCTGTGCTCGGACCGCGGTCAGCCCTGAACGTATGGTACCTCGACAACGCCATGATCGCCGGCCCGGCAGACACTGTCGCAGCTGATCTCCGTTCGCTCGCCTCGGCTCTGCCAGAGATCGGTCTTCAGCTGATCCCCGCTAAGTGTCAGGTAACATTTCTGGGCGCCCCGTCCTCTTCAATTATCGACCCAGCTATGAGTACAATAGGCGACGCACTATCGGAGGTAATATAGACTCCTCTGGACGCCCTCACGCTCTTCGGCTCGCTGCTGTGCGACGCCGGCCTCACCGCTGCCGCCAACATCGCCTCAGAGACCGTCACCGCCCGCCTCCACCAGTGAGACAGCCACACCGCTGTCTTCTTCCTTGTCCACCATGTATCGGAGCCACGCTTGTCATACCCACTGGGCTCAGCACCCCTGTACCAGGACCCTGACTCTCTCAGAGAGACTGATGAGCTGGCCCGCAAGACACTGGTAGCGGCTTCCAACGTCGACGTCAGTGGTACGGCGTGGGAGCCGACGACGCTACCGCTCAGACAGGGCGACCTTGGGGTGTGTTCAGTCGAGACCTTGACACTACCGTGTTACGTGGCCTCACCGAGCGCAGCTCTTCCTCTGATCCGCAGTATCTGCCCAGACCTCTCCTGGGCAGATAATGGCTGCATTAGGCTGCATCAGGTCAAACTGCTACCAATGCAAGTTAAATTATTGACTGGCACGAAAATAAGTTAATCATTATTGAGAGTGCATGGTGCTGAAAAGAAATTAATGCATCCATGCACATCCCAGTACTGTAAGCAGGACCAGCTCACAGTATGTAACCTGGCAACAGGGCAGCTGGTATCCTGTGTTCTGTCTAACCAGCAGGTTCACATCCCAGTACTGTGAGCAGGACCAGCTCACAGTATGTAACCTGGCAACAGGGCAACTGGTCTTTAAAGGGCAACAATAGTCTTTAAGAAATCATATTCATGAGCTAGTTATTGGGGTTTAGGGGTGCATCAACTACAGAGGTCATGCAGCACCCAAAGAAATCACATTCAAATTGCTTGAAATCCATATCATCAGGCGTGTTTAGCAGACTGCTAGCACTGGGAACCAACTCACGGCTTTAGTGTCCACATCTGAGTGGATGGCGACGGTGGCGATGCCCATCTTGCGCGCGGTACGGATCACACGCACGGCAATCTCGCCGCGGTTGGCGATAAGGATCTTGTCGAATGTCCGCTCGCTCGGGTCGATCGGGTCGGTGGTGTAGATGCCATCATATCCGCGACTCGCCGATGCAGATGACTGGTAGGAGGAAGGATGTCTGTCAGTGGGTGGAATGGAATATGTTAATAATACCTATAATCATATCAAGAGCCATCCGGTAGCTCAGTTGGTTAGAGTGCCAGCCTGCACTCGTCTACCCCATCCTGGCACGAGAGGGTTCGAATCGCTTCGCTCGCTCGCATTTAGCCCCGGCTGAGAGATACACTCCAATGCTCCATTCTTTTGTGTTTTCAAATGGCAGATCAGCCTAAAAGGGGAAATGAAGTGTTTATCTAGTGCTTATGAATGGGGAAAATTGGGTACAAAATGTAAACACAGGAGATACCTTTGTCAATAGTGATCATAGCAGCATAGCATGCTTTTCCGTATATTTTGAAGTGTACAAAACAACAAGATGTTGATTCAAACATTGCTAAAGGGAATTACAATAACCTTAGGATATTCCTGGGTGAAATTCACTCAGAAGCACTATTGATAGGTTTAGATGCTCTTATGAAATGTTGAGAATGCTAAAAGGTGAACTGTTCAAAGGTTGGTTATTGGTTTTTACGACACGTCGACCGTTGAGTCATGTAGCGTCGCCAATCTCTTACGCCGATTGGTCGCGGGCGAAGAGTAGCGACAGGTGAGACTCGAACCCACAACCTTTCGATTGTGAGATGAGCATCTACCCCTAGACCACTCGTCCCCTGTTGTTCAAAGGTTAGGATAGGTTTATTACCAATAGGTGCTTTAGATTCAGCAAAGTTAAGCACACTTCATTGCTGACCAAGGAAACAAAACATTTGCTGGGGTCAAAGAAGCAGGCATTTAAGAAACTAAAAGATCCTAACTCTGAGGAAAACCTGGAAGCATATAGAATAGCTGGCAATACAACTAGGTGTATTAGGAAATCTGAAAGACTGACTGAAGTTAAATTAGCTTGAGAATGTGCAGCAGGCAGCGCTAAAAGGCTATTTAGCTTCTAAAATGTACTTAGCTTCTGTAGTTATGGTAAGATCCTCCAACTTTCCACCTACCATGGCATAGCTTTCAGTTATTTCCAATGTATCAGAGTTATCTTAGTTATTTCCAATGTATCAGAGTAATCTTTAGTAAAGACCAATGGGAATTGATTGCTTAGGGACTCCACTTAGTTAGTTATTAGGGCTTTAGGGTGCATCAACTTTAGGGACTCCACTATTTCATAATCATTAACCACTATTTTACCATCTACCTCCAGTGGCCCTACACTACACTTTTTAAAGTTAAATCTGTAGAAGCTAATGAACCTCTTAGCATTGCCTGCTGAACATTCTCAAGCTGGGTGCATGTAGGGTGGACAATTTTTTTTTAAAGATGGGAAAATCTTGTTTTTGAATTCCAATTTGTGATGGATGGGGTGAGATTTATGCTAAGTAAGTGTGCATGGCACAGACCCCTTTAAGCAGGCATGGATGCAGTTTGAAAATTATTGGTAAAACATTCAATCCACATGTGTTAACATGGATCAAGGGAATAGGGCTGGATAGCTAGGGTAGATTGGCATTGATGGTGTGTGGGATGTTGGTGGATGGTTTCTTTAGGATGTGGTGATGGTTGGTTGGTTATTAGGGTTTTAGGGCGCATCAACTGCATTGGTTATTGGTGATGGTTGGGGTGGGTCTTTTTACCAGCTTATGGTATCTTCCATTCATCAACTTAACTGGATGGGCCCTTGTGGCTCTTATTAAGTCTAAACACTTTATGACTTTATGACTTTAAGCTAATTTGATTTCAGCCAGTGTTTTAGATGCCCTAACACACCTCCTAGCTTTATTTCTAACTATTCTATATGATTCTAGATTTGCCCCAGAGTTAACACCTTTTAGTTTCTTAAATGCCTGCTTCTTTGATTTCAGTAAATGTTTTACTTCCTTAGTCAGCCATGAAGGGTGCTCAACCTTGTGTGATCTAATTTTCCAATTGGGAATAAACCTATCTGTGTAGGCCATTGACTGGACCATTGGTGGTGCAATCAGAGGGACCATCAGTGCTCTCACTCTGATTGAAGTCTGCAGCTTCATGCTTTTTCTGCATATCCATTTCCATTTTATATTGGGGGGGATTCACTATTTGAGGGGCAAAATTAAACATGGGTTCAATATGCCTCCAAAGTTATACAAAACAACACCCCCACTAACCAACATATGCCACAAAAAACCTTTTACACAAGTTTTACACATATTTTACCTCCATGAAGCATACAAAAGGGTTAAGTTTGGTCAAGTTAAGTTAGCTTTGGCTTTTGTTGTAAATTATATCTTTCCAAAGTAAATTGATTTTTTGTCTTCAAAAACAGTGTTTTTTATTTGAAAATTTGAGGAAGAATCGTTTGGAAATTTTCAAATTAAAAATTGCTTTCTTGCATGGAAGGTTAGGTAGGATCATGTTACATCTTTCCTTCTTTGGACGTTACTTTTTATGATATATTACCCAACACCAAGCTCCCTTTTGGGTGTTATTTTGCCTCCCAACTGAAAAGTATGCATTTGCAGAGGAAATGAGTGATCACATCATGTTCAGCACATTCATAAGGATTACATTAGAAAAAGAAATGCCAAGAAATCATAAATTATCTTAAATTGCTTAATCATTTCATTGAAATGATTTAATTTGGACAAGTCAAGGCATAGAATAGTGAAGTGCGAACAGGTTTTCACTCACAGGGCGATGGCTTAGGCTTAACCCAGATGGTTCCTTTGACTCTTATTAAGTCCGAACACTTCATAACATGAATTTGTATAACTTGGTATAACGACAATAAACTTGAAAAAAAACGAAGGCACCAGTGACGCAGCGTACCTAACTAACAATCATATGAAACAAAATAACAGAATAAGGGCTCAAGTACAACAATGCTGGACAAAAACAGCTTCATCTCTCAACCACCTACGTACATAATTATTGACATAACCCTGCAATCTCAAAAATAATTGCAAATTCCTTCCTCGACAGCAACGGAGCATCCCGATCGTAATGGAGGTCGCCATCTTTGTACAGATCAGGAATGTGGTGATTAGTTTTCATTATTTTCAGAAAATGCTTTTTTTGTTCTGACTGATATGAATTAAGTTGGCTGGTTTTATTAATGCACAAAAAATCATCTAAAAATGTATTTGTCATGAACATTGATCGTTGTATTGTTCACCGTAACGCAAATATGCTGCTCATAAAGTCCACGATCAATGTGTATGGCCAGGCCGGCCAGGCCTGGCCTATGTAAAGGGCCTTGGGCCAGACAATCTAGTCAGGAAATCCATGGATTGAAAAATACAATCCGCCAATCGATTGATCAGAACGCTTGCCACGGAGAATCTAAGTAAGAGCAAGCTGATAGAATATGGTAATATGTTAAAGGCCTTGATAGTAATGCTATCTACGACCAGAAGATAACGTTCAAAATTCATCTCAGGCCAGAAGTCCCATGGTCAGAAGACCTACGATCAGAAAATATGCGGTCAGGAAATATAACTCATTGGCATTATGCTGGACCAGTTTACTGGCGAATCTAACCCATCAGTTTGGGGAACAATTTTATCCGCCGCCCCCGCCCATACTCCTTATCCCTAGTGCAGTGGCATAGACAAGGGGGCGAAGGGGTATTCGCCCCCCCTGGAGGGACCGATGGGCCCGCAGGGCTCCTCAAGGCGTAGGTGCATGGGGCCCCCTAGGCCGACGTGTAGGGCCGCTGGGACAACGTGAAGGGCCCCTGGGGCAACGTGCAGGGCCCCTGGGTCGACTTAAAGGATCTCCGGGCCGACGTGAAGGGTTCCTCGGCCGACGTGAGGGGCCCCTGGGCCGACGTGCAGGGCACCTGGGCCGACGTATGAGGCACCTGGGCCGACGAAAGGGGCCCGGGCTGACGGAAAGGGTCCCAGCAGATGAAGAGGGCCCGAGCCAACGGAGAGTGCCCTTAGGAAGATGTTAAGGGCCCTTGGCTAGGCTAATAGCCAGGTTTCTAGGTCGACGGAGGGGGCTCCAGATAGTTGGAAGGGCCTATATGCTGACTGAGAGGGCTCGAGCCAATATGAAGCGTCCCTGGGCTCTCGGCGGAGCCCAAACCGAGAAAGGGCCCCTGACCTGATGGACAGGGTCCAAGCGTTTGAAAAGGGACCTCCGGTTTGTCTGAAAATGCCCTGGGTCGTCAAAGAGGGCCCATGAGACGACGGAGGTAGTCCTAGTTGCCGGAGAGGACCTAAGGCCGTCAGAAAGGGCCCTTTGGCCGACGGATGGGGCCCAAGCCGTACCCAAGCTCCTAACCTGATGGAGGTTGAACCTAACCCAAGCTCCTAACGTGATGGAGGGGACCCATGCTGTTGAAAGAGGGCCTCCGGCCTGACAGAGGAGGCCCTGGATCGCTAAGAAGGCCCCTGCGCCGACGGAGAGGACCCCTACCCACGGAAGGACCCCCGGGCCGTTGGAGAGGACCCAGAGCCGGTGTGAAAGGCCCATGGGCCGATTGGGCCGGAACCGCACAGTGATAGAGGATGCCCAAACTTTTGAAGAGGGGACTCCGGATGGACGGGGGGTGTCCTGAACCGTGAAAAAGAGGGACCCTGAGCCGACGGATGGGGCCCGGGCCGGACGTGCAGAGCCACTGGGTCGGCTTTGGCTCACGCTGATGAAGAGGGGCTTAGAGCTGACAGCGGGCCTAAGGCCGATAAAGAGGCCCCCGAGCTACAGGGACGATCCGGGCTGAAGCGAAGGGTTCCCGGTGCTACGTAAAGGGTTTCTGAGCCCTTTACGTAGCACCGGGACCCAAAGTGATGTTGAAAGTTAAAAAGTAATGACATGTCCAAAGTACTGTTAAAACGTAGTGACGTGTCCAAGGGATAAAGGGGTACCCGCCCTCCTGGCGAGTCTGATGTGGCCCTCCAGGCGACCGCCCTGAGGGGTAGAGAAATAACCGAGGAACAATTTAAATGCATCTAACAGCTTGTGTGGAAATGGCCCTTGAAACCTGAAGACGTCCACCCTGAGGGCTAGCAAGGGCCGTGAAAACAAGAGAGGACCCGCCCGAGAGCTGGAATGCCAATGCCTGCTGGAAAGAGTAGTATAAGGAGGCTTACATTCAACACGGAAGTTTCGGTATATTCCTACCCGACAGGGCCGCAAAACTTGGAGTCAGATCCCGGCCACCGCTCCCGCCAGTTTTCATTATATGTTTTTTTTTAATAAGCCCAGCCGAACCCTACCCCCAGTACGTGTCCAGATCAAAGGCGGTAGCCTGATAATCTGGAACAACAACAAGACGCAAACCAGAGTAATCACCCCGCACCCCATCCAGCTGGCCAAAAGATGTTTGAAGACAAGCCGGTCCAGATCAACAGAAGAAGGCACGCCGGTCGACCGTGAGATCATTGACCCCGGTAAAAGTTCTAGCTCGCAGCCAGCCCGGGAAAAAATTACCGCTCCAGCAGAACGCCATGAAGGCCCCAGGCGGCATCAAGACACACATGGCCTAAGAAAAAATGGTACACTCCCGCCAATTAAGAGCCAAAACTCAATCCGGAGCCCTGAGAGTGGTCAGAAACGAGAGGGAGCGGAGCAGGAGGGAGTCAAGAAAACGAGCAGACTGGAGGGAGGACACTCAGACACTGACGGACGGAGTGAGGGCTGAGAAGAAGAAGGACCGACACTGGGAGCAGCGACTCGGCGGACGGTGTTGAAGTGACGGAGGGCCGGAGGGCGACCAACATCTGCCATGTGGGTGCCGTCTGTCTGTCACGCCTTCTTCCTTCTTCCAAACCTTACCTGACCGACCTCATTTCTATGGCAGCAATTTCCTTCTCAACCTCATTCACTCTGCTGAAAGGAGCGACCCGTCTTATGGGGGGAGGAACCAAATAGGATAAATTTGAGGTGATGTGTGGGGAGGGATATGTTCGAAACGACCGGTGGTGCCGACATCGCACGCCTAGTAAAGAAGGGTCGGTTATGGATGTGAGGGGTGGACGGAGGATGCGAGTACCCGTGGCGTTTAACGGTCCTGCTGGCGTACGGTGTACATTAGGGTGACCTTTTTAAAAACTTTTTTTCTAAATGTTTTGCTAACTCACCTTATTCTGATACAGTTTTTGATGTTGATTCCGAATATCAACATCTTTTCAACTTTTTCGATTTTTCTTTGCCCGCACGGATCGATTGAAGTTTTTCGAATTCTGGATTTCTGACATAATTTGAGCTGTGGTTACCAACAGAAGCAAAACATAGCCTAAAGTAGTGATTTGTGTTAAAGCTTGGACAATTGAGATTCACTTGACAGCAAGATCAGTGCACTTCCATAATCCATTGATACCGAAAATTAAATTTCAAATGAAGCGTTTGCATAGTTCAGGCTTTCTTCAGAGATGGCACTAGTGTCAGACGTCTCGTTCTACACCTTGTATTGGGCGATATTGTGGCGCGTTAGGCGTCAGACGCAATGCTACTGCGGACATCGGGGATCTCCAGTAAAGAAAGAAAACAGGTGCCATTCAAGAACTCTGAAATGTGCGCCCCCACAAGCGGTCCCGGATGCTCACTAGTGTGTGCGCGAAGAATAGTTACAATTTATGAGACTTTGTCTCCATAAAATATGATGCGAAGTGCATTTATGAAAGTTAGCTTGCCTTCAGACGTCAATTTTATTGCCACTTGCAGTGAACTATTACGCATATTGTTACTTTCCGTATTTCCTTTTTGAACTATTTTCCACCATAGACGGCCCGTCCCCAACCGCCCGCCAATCATAAAATGGCGGGGCGCGGGATTCCTATTCCCTGAATGTTAATGGGCCCCAACGCCAAAGTTACACGCATATTTTCATATTTGAAACGATAGACGATATGCCTGGCATGAGTTCCGCCACCATTAGAGTTGAGGCCGACAGATTTTGGCGAAATTGTTTAAGAACATCACGCTTTTGGGCGTTGAAGGGAAAGAAAGCATCTACAACCGTGAATTTCTCCTACACCATTTTGGCGTGGCAGAGCCGATGTTGCTTAGTATTGTTGAAGGGTGGACCTTTACTTTCTATCGTGCCACCGCCGGCGGCCCTACGGATCCTCCAGGCAGCAACCGTTGGCGCTTGACATGCATCGAGCCATGCCAGAACATCAATAATGTCGCAAAGCTTCATGTCAAAAGGTAAAAAGTGACAGGGTTAGACATCTATAAAAGTAGTCGAGTATGACATTAGAAGGCAGCTGATTTTATGGCGGTTTATCTGAGACCATTGGAAATTAATTCGCTAATGTAGAACATCTGATATACAATTAAAAGTACTACAATGTGATAATTTGAGACACAAATCCTAGAATTGAGTGCAAAAATAACAGGGTTAGATATCCATAAAAGTAGTCGAGTATGGCATCAGAAGGCAGCGGATTTTATGGCGGTTTATTTAAGACCATTGTAAATTAATTCGGTGACGTAGAACATCCGATATACAATTTAAAGGAATATAATGCGATAATTCGAGATGCAAATCCTGGAATTGATGGCAAAAAGGACAGGGTTAGAAAACTATGAAAGAAGTCGAGTATGACATCATAAGGCAGCGGATTTTATGCCTGTTTATTTAAGACCATCGAAAATTAATTCGGTAATGTAGAACATCTGATATACAATATAAAGTGATGCAATGTGATAATTTGTGACACAAATTTTGGAATTGAGTGCAAAAGTGACAGGGTTAAGGATGGAAGTTATTCAAGATGGAATCTTTATGGAAGTTATTCAAGATGATATAAAATGTAGCACGTTCGATTTCGTGTAGTTAAGAACATTGGAAATTGTCAGGACGTCAAACAGAAGATGTATGACACGTGTTTATCACAATATGTTGAGTGGCCAATTGCTCCCATTTCACTTTAAGGGCGAAGTGACAGAGTGAAATTATTTGATAATAAAACGAACTACACATCATAAGAGAGCTTGTTTCAATGTTGTTCAAATTGCACCATTGGAAATTACTTGCACCTCGTCTGGAAACCAGAATATAGCATTAATCAAAGCAATCCCATTCTGGTGGTGTTCCTTCACAGACCCACCACCAGAGCGGCGCCACCGGTATTATGTCCGCTTATGACGCCTAACGGACCATGTAATATTGACGACTATATTAATTATTGGATGGCAAACTAGATATGCTCACAATTCCTTTCAAGCATATGGGTGCGAACTGGTGGCCATCAGTGTCCTAGTGTAAACATTTGAATCGCAAATTTGTAGATATTAGCAGAATACACGGTGAGCTTTAATCTTCTAAATATTGTGCACAGAGGGGTATACTTAGAATCTAATGCATTCAAAGCATTAAGATCGTTGAAATATGGTGGATCCTACAAGTCAAAATGTACATCGTCGACATGTTCAATGAACATGTGGACGACGTAGGTACCTACATTTTTTTGGAGGAACAAATCGGGAAAAATCTGCAGTCTATAGGTGACGTTGATCGAGCGACGTCGCTGAAATGGAGAAACATGACAGCACAGTCATTGTCGCAGTCAGTTGCACGCGCTCCCCGATTCGAAGCCGGTTCAACAGACGAGCAGTCTCAGCAGCGACAACATGATGATATACCCGAAGAATCTGCCGATGAATCAGATGATTATGCCATGCCTTATTGGCACTTACCTTAGAGAAGCAAACCATTAAATCTGACTCTCGTTGCGGAGACACTGGACGCTACCGATACCGGTGCAAAAAAGGCATTTAAAATATTGCCATCGTTTCTGTCGCTTTGGGAGAAGAAGTGTGGGTGTAATCACAAAGTCGAAGGTGCCAAAAGCTATTGATGTGAGCAGAAAGTGTAGAATATAAGCATATGGTATGGCGAAGGACTGTACTGCTGAATTTTGTGATGGCCGTGACGACCAGACGAGAGTTGTCGTAATCAAATCAAATCGGGTCGTTTGTCGTATGAAAAGATGAGTGTACACCATGTCTCTGTAAATATGCATCCCCGGGGATGTGCATGTAGGTAATTTTGGGTGTGACGAAAAGCACACCGGGCACAGTGTCGCGCAAAAGCTCAAATATTTTCTGCATGATCGTATGGCAGGTGCGCAAAACACCAGGTGCCTTCATTGGTGGCGATGGAACCAGCCAGGTTGTTTGGTGGAAGGGGTGATGGATGGCACATTTTGAACAACTGATGGGGCGACTGTGCCACCAAGCGGAATTGCCCCATCGAGCTCGGTTTGGACTGCTGGAGGGAAAAACAGCCGGGCCCAGCACGTTCTCTGGGCCAATCTGAAAATGTATTGTGGGAGATGCCCACAAGCTAGATGTCGTTGCGTTTGCTATAGTAACGTTTTATGATTTTCCAGAGCTGCCATCACGCGTGTAGCAGGGTCTAAGCAGCACTGATATGAGGCTGCTGTATCAATGTGCTAAGTCCTCGACCAATGGTACCACTGATGGCATGTGAGATCGTGTGCATGAAAAAAATGTACATGGCGAGATGGTACACGGCCCAGATCCGTATTCTACGCTATTATTTATCTGTATCTGAGCCATCCGTTCCACTATGCAGCCTAGTGAAATATGTTGTGTGTGTGAATATATGCCAACTGTGATGACAATGAAAGAGAAGTGGAATGTGGCGCATGGGCCCGGCCGGCCACCTGTGCGAGCAGATGAGACGACAGAAAGAGCATTTCCACGGCATCGAGATGGAAACCATTACAAAGACCACGACGGGAAACATGCATATGGCACACCCCAAAAACGTCATACTGGCCATGCTGGATGACAGTGACCAAGCGGTCAGGATGGAGGCTGTCAGCATGATCAAAACCGTGCGCCAAAAGAAAAACCTCTCCACGGAATGGGCACAATTCGGCCATTCAAATTATCTTCGGCCATTATAATATCCGCGCGTGAACTGGTGTGCTGAGTCATACACGGAATTGGCTAGCGTTCACCAGTGTATGACAGACGGGCAAGACATAGAACCGTCTTTAACACGAAAAAAGAATGAGGATAACATACTAAAGCTCATCGAAGAACCACTTCAGACAGGAGTTCCTTGTCCCTCACAGTCAACTGAGAGGTCGGTAAAACTGACAATTGAAACGTCGGCAGTGATAGTCGGTGCCGAAAGACAGGACGGAAACGCCCTAAACAAAATACAATTTCCCAAAATGCACCCAGGTCAGGTAACGAAGAAAGTGCACAATGTCTCTGGCGCACATGGTCATCGTGGCAGTGTGGCGTCCACTGCAAACCATAATGTGTGTGCAATGAAAGCATGACATGTCTAAATACAAAAGTAATACAATACGTCTGTTATGGATGAAGTGCTTCTGATGGGCACGTCTACCACAATTTGACTGAGGCCGATTCCAAGTTGATTACATATGCTTATAACCAGCAACGTAAGGTTTACTTTGGCATGTCAGGAGGAAAATGATTACAACGGTGACGTGTGGGCACCGCCAGCACTTCATCGATCCTAACACTTAAAATCTAATAGATTCTAAGTATATTTCGCTGTTCAAAATATCTATGAGGAGCAGAAATCTCACCGTGTATTCTGCTAATATCTGCAAATTCGCGATTCAAATGCCTAGACTTGGACACTGATGGCAAACAGTTCGCGTCGATATACTTGCAAAGAATTGTTAGCATGTCTAGTTTACCACCCAATAATTAATTTAGTCGTCAATATTACTTGGTCGCCACAATATCGCCAAATGCAAAGTGTGGAGCTCGTCGTCCGACACTAGCGCCATCTGTGAAGAAAACCTGAACTATGCACACGTTTCATTTGAAGTTTAATTTTCAGTATGAATGAATTATGGAAGTGCACTGATATTGCTGTTAAGTGAATCTCCATTGTCCAAGCTTTAATACAAATAATTAGTCTCAGCTATGCTTTGCTTCTATTGGCAACCACAGCTCAAAATATGTCAAAAATCCAGAATTATAAAAACTTCAATCCATCCGTGCGGGCAGACAAATCGAAAAAGTTGAAATTCGGTATCAGCATCAAAAGCTGTATCAGAATAGGGGGAGTTAGCAAAACATTTCGAGAAAAAAAGTTATAAAAAGGTCACCCTACTATATACATGTAAATATATTACCCTTGAGGATATAAATGTTTGAGCGCACCAGCAGAGACAAGAAGCAGCTGTTCAGCATTTGACGGACAGAATTGGTGGTGAAAAGGAATATTTGCAAGAAAAAACAATGGAACATACCTTGGGCTAACAATCAAGGATACTAGGCACAAATCGGTTCCTAACATCCGTCACGTAGGACCATAGGGTAGAGCGGCCGTGAATAAATGGCAATCGCTCGGTCCTAAAGCACACATGTTGAGAACTGTGCGTGGAACAATCCCTGCCTTCCTCTCCTCGTCCAATGCCCTCGACCCTTGCATTAACAGGCGTTAAAACAATAACATTATAGCCAAACTACCCGCCGTGGTGCAGACAAGTTCAAAATCAAAAACTCTGGAGACGTCTTCCAGCTGCGCGTTCAGTGGCGTAACTTTTTGTGATGAAATAAATAGCATTTAGGTCAAAATGCCGATGGTTGAGTACCGACAGCAGTCAGCGACCCTCCGTGGAGATAAACGTAAATCGATGACTTCAGGAATACGACCCTCCTGGACCGACCGCTCGTAGTACATACCTTGGCGATTATGGGCTGAGGGGAGCGCCGCGCTCTTCGCTCGGATCGGACCACCAACAACCGACAGGTAAGCGTGAATAGTAGTGTGTACTCTCCCGACACGACAACGGATGATTCACACATGATGTTTGGATATTTGCCTAAAATTCATTTGCTTTACGAAGTAAATTTAAAAGCGAGGCAGACGACCTGCGAGCCGTCCTCCTATGGACTGAACGTTCTCGAGTAATGGTAGTGGGAGCTCAAGCCAGTCTAAATTATCTAGAATATTGATGTTGTTATATATAATCTGCGTTTGGAAAATGGCTAATTGCAAGAGGGAGCGATGAACGAATACTTCAGAGGCATTAGCTCACCTGCTCCGGTTCTTTGACCGCAAAATCCCGCTGGCTTCTGTGACCCAGGGGCGCAGATGAGCTTCGAGCCCGGTGTGCATGTCAGGCCCCTACGGGATGGAGCATTGCGGTTCGTCGAAAGTCTAGCGCGGACTGTAGGTAGAGGCAAAACACTGCCCGGTAATTAGTCCGCCTCCGTTCGCTGTACGTGGAGAATGGATTTGTGCAGTGGTTGGGGGACGCACGGACAGGTTTAGCATGCATTCCAGCTGAGACTACTGCCGGGGTGGCGGCTCTGCCGTCGGTGGGGTGTGGAGTGTGTGGCGGTGTGGTCTGGTGTGTTTGTGGGCTGGTTTTTCGTTGCTGCTTCGGGTGTGGTGTGTTGGTGTCGTGGTGTTTTCTCCGGTTGTGTGGAAGAAGACCTAACTAAGCTGACTGAACTAAGACTCTCCTCTTGCTATGTGTGCCAGTGTGTTGGTGTTAGGTTGTGTTTGGCCCCTAACAGCTTAGGTATGAATAGGGCACCTGGGGGTCAGAGAAGGATGGGATGCTTTTGGGTTTGAAAGGGCCCCTGAGGGATGAACAGGACCCCTAAGAGCTGAAGAGGGCTAGTGAGGGCCCATATGAGATCTGAAATGGCCCCGAGGCGAGAGGTAGACAGCTGATTATTGAGAAATGTGCTGGACCCCTACAAACAGGGCAGGGGCCTGAGGGATGAAGAGGATCTCGTGTTAGTCACAGAGGACTGGACTGGGATTCTTCTGAGGTTGAAAGCGGCTCCTAATGGATGAACAAGGTCCCCTGAGAGGTTAACAATTCCATGTTCACTGGATATTGAGATGAGGAATACCGAGGGCCAGTCTCAGAGTTAGAATGAGCTAGAATGTTGAGGCCACAAGAGCTGTCGATAACATAGGAAGGGCCCCAAGTAGCTTAGAGGGCCATTGAGAGCTAACAGAGCTCCCAGAGCTAAGAAGAGTCCCTAAGGCTAGCGATGGTTGTGAGGGATACTGAGCCATAAATGCTGCCAAGGACTGGGAAGGTCACCCACCGCCACCTCAGCGGCGGTGGCCGGCCTGGTGGCCACAGTCGCCCAAACGGCCACAGGTGTTTACTTTGAACCCCTACGCGAATTCTGGTGGACTGACGCGAATTTTTGTGGTCCCAGCGCGACTTTTGGGGGCCTCGGCTCAATTCTTGGGAGCATATCCCTCTTAGGAAGGAGGGGCCATTTGCCCCTTTGATATGTCACTGCGGCGACCGAAGGAGTTCTATATTTTATATAGGTCCTTATGTGATATTTTTGGGTCCTGGTACGATTCTTCGGTCTCCAGGTGCGATTTTTTCGATACCCTGACACGTTTTTTTCCAGTGCCCAACGGGTTTTGCGGGGACTTTGACCCGATTTTTTTGGGCGCAGAGTGACATTCCGGTTGATAATTGATTTTTGGGGCAGCAGCAACCTTTGGGGTCCAGGCGCGACGTTTTTGGTCCCCAGTGAGATTTTCGAAGGCTGCGACGCGACTTTTTTAGTCCAATGTAATCTTTTGTGTCCCGACGTCATTTGCTTGGATCCCTAGCGCGAGTTTTAGCGACCTCGACACTTTGTGGGTGTCCAATACGTTTTGGATGCTTTTGGTGTCGTTTTTGGGGCCCAAGAGTGATTATCCATGTCCGGATTGTTTTTCGTTGCCCCGGCTTCATTTGTGTCCAAATGATACTGTTGGGGAACGGTACGACTTATTGTGCCCCGAGCGTGATTTTCATGATCCGGGCGTGAATTTTTGGTATCCATAGGCTCAGCGAGATTTTCAGGTGTCCCGGCCGGATCTTTTTGGGCCCATGTCGTGATTTTCAAGTACCCCGGCACGACTCCTGCCATTTCAGGTGCTTCTAGCAAATTATAGACCTCCTCTCGCGTCTTAGGGGTCTCGTCTCATTTCCTGGAGCTTCTTTACCGGTTTTGGACGTCTTCTCGTCCGTCCTACCCTCCTCCATATTCAATGGTCTTGCTCTCCCGTTTTGGAGGACCTCCTCCCACACCCTGGGGCCCCTTTAACATGGCATGGGACTTCCTCTCATGTTCCAGGGGCATCCTCTGCCAAATTAGGGGCCTCCTGCCACGCCTCGTGGGCCTCCTCCTTTGTCCTCGCAAAGCTTGTCTTGAGGGGATCTTCAATTTTTGAAACCTCGCCTCCTTCCATACCTGCTACCTACCACTCCAATTTTAAGGGCCTTCTCTCATTTCCTGGGAATTCCTTCCAGTCGTCGGGGCCTCATTCGGCCCTGGAGACCTCCTACTCCATCTCGAGGGACTCCTCTCGAGTCCGGCAGGGGCCTCCTTTTTTCTTTTGGAGGCTTTCTTTTTCAAATTAGGGGCCTCCTTTTCACGTCTTCGGGGCCTCCTGTTCCGCGTTTTGATTCTATCTTTTCCCATTTTAAGGTTCGCCTCTTATCTCCTGGTGGACTCCTGTTCTCTCTTAGGTGGCTCCTCTTCCAAATTACACGCAACCTTTCCTATCTCAGTTACCTTGTCATTTCCTGGGGACCTTCTTACCCGTCTTGAAGCCTTCTTTCTCGCCTGGGAGCCATCCCTCTTATCTAATGGCCATTCTCTCCTATTTTAGGGGCTTCCTCGTGCATCATAGGGTCTCTTTCCAATCTTATATCGTCCTCTTCCGAATTAGGTGCTTCCTGCCACTTTTCTGGATTATTCTTTTCTATCTTGGTGGAACCTTACCCGTTTCGGGGACTGCTTTTACGTCTCCGAAACCTCATCTCATATCCACTGGCTTTCTCTTCCGTCTTAGGGCCTTCTCTCATTTTCTGAGGTCTCCCTTCCCGTATTGGGGCCTCCTTTGCAATCCTGGGCGCCTCCTTTGCAATCCTGAGGGCCTCCTTTGCAATCCTGGGGGCCTCCTTTGTAATCCTGGGGGCCTCCTTTGCAATCCTGGGGGTCTCCTTTGCAATCCTGGAGGTCTCCTTTGTAATCCTGGGGGCCTCCTTTGCAATCCTGGAGTCCTCCTTTGAAATCCTGGTCGCCTCCTTTGCAATCCTGGGGCCTCCTTTTCAATCCAGGGGGCCTCCTTTGTAATCATGGAGGCCTCCTTTGCAATCCTGGGGGCCTCCTTTGCAATCTTGGGGGCCTCCTTTTAAATCATGGTGGCCTCCTTTGTAATCATGGAGGCCTCCTTTGCAATCCTGGGGGCCTCCTTTGCAATCCTGTGGGCCTCCTTTGTAATCCTGGAGGCCTCCTTTGCAATCCTGGGGCCTCCTTTGCATTCCTGGGGGTCTCCTTTGCAATCCTTGAGTCCTCCTTTGCAAACCTGGGGGCCTCCTTTGCAATCCTGGGGGCCTCCTTTGCAATCCTGGGGGCCTCATTTTCAATCCTGGGCGCCTCCTTTGTAATCCTGGAGGCCTCCTTTGCACTCCTGGGGGCCTTCTTTGCAATCCTGGGGGCCTCCTTTGCAATCCTGGGGGCCTCCTTTTCAATCCTGGGGGCCTCCTTTGTAATCCTGGAGGCCTCCTTTGCAATCCTGGGGGCCTCCTTTGCAATCCTGGGGGAATCGTTTGCATTCCTGGGGGTCTCCGTGCCAATTGTTGGCACTCTCGTGATTTCTGGGGCCTCCTATCCTCTCCTAGGTGACTCCTTCTTCAAATTAGGGGCCTCCTCTCACGTCTTGGAGGCCTCCTCTCGTGTCCCGTCGGCCTCATTGCTCACTTTTTTCCTGTGCATTTCCGGATAGGGGCCTCCTCAAATTTCAGGGGGCGGCGCCCCCCTGTTTGACGGCAGTGGGGGGGGGGGGGCGACTGCCCCCCTGCCCCCCCGGTGGCGACGCCCTTGGTTCCACTCTTGTAGTTAATCCTCAGATTGAAACACATATCTCCAGTCTCCAGCATCGCCGATCATATAACCTTCTCAGGTGTGCAATGAGAGTTCGGTCACAGCCAACACGTGTGTCATATTTTAGATCATGCATGCCTTGCGACCATACCGTGGCCGAGGACGAACAATCCGTACAATTCCAGATTCGCCGCGAACTCGCATGACACACACACAATACTACCAAAATTAACATCGCATCTCTTCCCAGCTACGTACCCTTTTAGATTCCTCCCAGGCGATTGCCCATTGCCTATTTTCTATTCCGAAATCTGAGGTCACCACTTATGCCGTACGAAATATATTTCACGAATGTTATAACACGCACATATTTCGTTGGCCCTCTTCTTCACAGATGGACCACGTGTAGATAGTAAATTGTGCAATATTTGCGGAACCAGATGTCGAGCAGCAAAGACGGTTCCCAATATAATAACGATTTTCTCTTCGAAATTATATACAATATAACAATGTTTACAATATATCACGCACCATGCGATTCCCCGAGCAGTTATTTGCCACATTGCATTAGTTACAGCTATTCCCAATCAGCCCTTCAGGGGATAGCGAAATACCACAATATATCTCATCCAATGACTGGAAATATTCAAAGCCTATTATTGAGTCGTCCGGAAAGTAATCTAGAGTTTCTCCAGTTCCCAGGACATACTGGGATGCATGGGAACGAAACCATGGGCGCGCCCGTAAAAACAAGTCTTCACTTAAACCCACCAGTGTCTTTCTCAATTCATCTCTGTGATGTTCTTTCGAATATTCACTCTTGTTACAGAGCCTATCTGCAGAAGCAATGGGAGCAGAACCCACACCATCATCTGTTCCCCATTAAGCCTATACACTGGCCTTGGCCGACAGTAAACTAGGCATGTCCTCTGCGTGAGGTAGTTCTAGCGCACCTCCGATCGGGTCACCAAGTATAACCCATTGCCGGAAGCTCAGCCAAGGGGGGCCGGGAGCCCAGGCACCCCTTTACTCTTTAGCAACCGAAAATACACCACATGAAACGAGAAATTAAGATATTTTGATGATGGAAAAAACAAATTTTCGGCGTGAACCGCGCCGAAAGTTTTCTCTATTTCATTACATTTTTTGGTTGCCCCCTCCCCCGGCTAGGAAAATCCTGGCTGCGCCACTGCCCACTGCCATTTAATATCATGTCGTCTAGCTCTCCTATGCAGCTATTGTTGTACGCCTCAGACCATTGACATCGAGCATCTTCTGCTGAATTGTTCATTACGCTTCAACAATATAGAATCCCAACGCAGGGCCACGCCGCCAAGAATAAAATTTAGCTATGCTTGGCAACAGTTTTGAGAAACGATTTTCCAGATCTTTTGGATCTCCTCTTAGCACATGCAAAATCAGTTGAACTATTACAGCACCTTTAGGCCGTCTGGGTATTGCCCGCACACACTGGCAGGGGTGTCGATTTTTGAAAAACATTGGGGGGGCCGAAGTGTCAACGCACTAGACCCCCCCCCCCCCCAAAAAAAAAAAACTCATCGGATTTAGCCCACTATATTTTCAGATCTCAGAAATTCTGATTTTTGATTCGACGATGTGTATGTTTATGTTTATTAAGCATCCTCACCAACGGGGAAAATCGTCCAATAACTGGTGAAGTCACATAATTAAAAGAGCAGTGTTCAGTACATGTCAACATAATAACTCTTGGTTGGTTATTGGTTATACGACACGTCGACCGTTGCGTCATATAGCGTCGCCAATCTTTCACGCCGATTGGTCACGGGCGAAGAGTAGCGACAGGTGAGACTCGAACTCACCAACATAACAACTCTGAGTAATAGCATACGACTCCAGTGCCATAAGTGGGCTCTGATCTATCGTCACCGTCACCGTCACCGTCACTGTTACCCTCCTCCTCACTCCACACACCAACAAACACACACCGGCTCAAATAAAAATACTTCAGCGATCAGATGCAGGCTAAAACACACCAGCATTGATGAAGCATCAGAGCACAGCAGACCTGAACGGTCATGACGATGGGTGAAAGTATTTCCTTGGTGCCTAACGTTAGGGAGGGGAATTTTTCCCTTTAGTACGCCACTGCGGCTGCTCAACGTGTTTTTTTTTCCCGCAGATTGCACGATCGAGAGTAGAAAGGCCCTTCGGATAATTTTCTTCCGGGACCCATTCTTAATTTTCCGGTGCTCTGGTCGATTCGATGGAGTCTCCTTGTGGTTTGTGTGGTGAAGTCTATTTTTATAAGCCCCCGGCAGGCTATTTTTGGAACCCGGTACGATTCTTCTGGCTCTCGGTGCGTTTTTTCCGGTGCCCAAACAGGTTTCTTTTCCGGCGTCCGACGACTTCTTATTTTGTGGATCTTTGACGCAATTTTTCCGTCCGCAAGGTGACATTCCGGGTATATATTGGTACTTGGGAAGCCAGCTGCAACTTGTGGGGCTCCGGCACTACGTTTTGGCCCCAGTGAGATTTTCAAGAGAAGCGGCGTGATTTTTTTTTGTCTAAGTGCGATTTTTTGGGGCCCCGTCGTCACTTGTTGGGATGCCTTGCGGTGGCTACGACACGTTTGTGGGGGCCCAACAAGTTTTGTGGGCTTTTGGAGCTATTGTTGAGATCCCAGATTGATTTTCCGTGTCCGGACTGGTTTTCATTTACCCGGCTTCATTTGTTGGGTGATCTCAACGAGACTTTTAGAGCCCCGGTGGGACCTGTCAGACCTCTGGCGTGATTTTCAGGGGCCCGGGTGATAATTCTTAGTACCCCAGTCTCGGCGTGATTTTCAGGAGGCCCCGGCCCGACCGTTTGTGGCCCCCGTCGTGATTTTCTTGAATCCCGGCACGACTTGTTTGCGGCCCCAACGTGATTTTCAGGGGCCCAGGTGCAAACTTTTGAGGCCCCAGCGTCATTATCGGGGCCCCTGCGCTACGTTTGTGGACCCCGAAAGTGATTTTTCTGAGCCCCGGTGCGGTTTTTGGTGGACCGAGTGAAATTTTTAGGGAGCATAAGTTAGTAAATAAAAAAGTCTTCAAAAACGGTTCAAGCTAGATTAGGTTATGTTAGACTTTTTAAGTTGAAAATGTTTGAGAACAAATTTTTTTTTTTTTTGGGGGGGGGGAAATTGGGCATAAAAATAATCATTTCTTGCATGGAATTCTACGCTAGGTTAGGTTAGGTTATGTTACATGTTTTTTTTATCTGAACATTATTTTTCATCCTATATTACTCAAATCCAAGCCCCATTTTCCATGTTATTTTTCCTCACAATTGAAAAGTGTGCATCTACAGAGGAAATGAGCGGTTACATCATGTTCAGCACATTAACAAACACTGCATTAAAAAAAGAAATTCAAAGAAGTCAGAGAGTACCATGAGCTGACAAATTACCCAAAAAGCCAGGTATTATCACAGTTTAAGGTAACCACAAGACATGTTTTACACACATTTTACCTCCATGAAGCATACAAAGGGGTTAGGTTTGTCAGGTTATGTTAGGCTTTTGTTGTAAGTTATAAAAAGAATCATTTGTTGGTAAATAATTTTTGTTAATGATTTTTCTACAAAAAAATAATAAACGGTTCAGGCCAGCTTAGGTTAGGTTTTTTAAGTTGAAAATATTTGAGAAAATGCCTCGAAAATTTAAATTAAAAACGATTAATTTCGTCTATGGGAAGTTGAACTATGTTAGGTAAGGTTATCATACATCTTTAACATTATTTGCATGCTATATTTCCTTACTCCACACCCTTTTTTGGTGTTATTTTTTTACTCCCAATTGAAAGGCATGCATTTGCAGAAGAAAGGACATTAAATTTGTGCTTTTATGTGTTTTATTAATATTTTTTATTTAAATTTCCAATGCAATGTTTATGAATGTCACTAAGTTGATGGCACTACTCAGTTTCTGTGCAAATGCTTGTGGTTGTGAGCAGGTTGGGAGCAAAATAACATTAAAAATGGGCTTGGAGTTAGTAGCATAGCAATTAAAAGAAATACATTACAAATTCAACATAACCTAACGTAACCTAGCCTAACCTGACCTTGGAGAAAATAACTACAAAACAAGATTGGAAAAATATATAGCAATTTATTTTCTTGAAATTTTACAAATGAAAAAACCTAACCCAACCTAATCTAACCAGAATTATTGTGCTTTAAGGTGGTAACTAGGCAAGGTATTACACATTTGCCTCCATAAAGTAAACAAATGGGCTATGTTTGGTGATGTTAGATTAGTTTAACACGCGCCCTGGAGGGCCTCTGAGAATTACGCGCACTGGAGGGGGGGGCGGATTCCGCCCCCCCCCCTAAGATCTCGGCTCCTAGTAAAGCTGGAGGAACGAAATTCGCAGGGTGGATGGGCACGGTAGTGAACTCTATTGTGTGCAATTTTCGTGACCTTAGGTCAATATCTTCAAGGTCAAATAAGGTCAGATTGGCAAAATTTTCCGGTTTTGCGTGGCTTAGCTTGTCATCGTTATGGATCGCTGTGATTGTGTTTAAATGCTCAAAAATGGGCATGAATGATGTCTTGGACATTACTAATGATGCAATGCAGATGCTAGACCCAACATTTGACCTCAGGTCACCTATATAGCACCACTTTATCAGGTCAGTTACCTGTTCCAGTTACCGGAACCGGCCGCCCGCCCGACTGCTCCGTCGGGCAGCTCGGAGCAATCGGCTTCGTGAAGAAGGGAGTGAAGTACATGAATAAAGTATGGAAACGCAATGACAATCAGTACAAATGACAACCAGTAGTGCATTTATGGCAACATTCCAGTTGATCAAGTTTGGTTCCATTAACCTGTCATGAACTTGACCTGACTTCACCTTGGTGACCTAACATGACCTTGAAACTATACAGCATATCTATATGCATCAAACAAGTCGCTAGTGTTGCCTAGAACACTTCCCTTTTGTCAGTATACTGGAAGCGCATCAGCGCCGATTTTGGTGGTCTGGCGCTAAAACATTTTTTGAATTTAGCGTCCCCTAACTTGACAAATTTTCGGCCGATTTCAATTTTTCTTGCTTTAAACGACGTGCCGTTCATTTCTAGGCAGGTACACCGAAAATTGCGTATATCGACCGGTCAAATCTGCAGTTATTTGCGAAAAACCGGAGGGGTGGGCGGATTTCGCCCCCCCCCCCCTCCAGTGCGCGTGTTAAGTGTTTTAAGTTCGACATTTTTTGCAAAAATTGTTCCAAAATTTGAAAGAAATAGATCTTTTTCTTTAAAAGCAGCTTATGTTAGATTAGGTTAAGTTGGGTTACATTTTTCAATTGTAAAAAAAATTACATTGCTTGAAATTTTTACAACTTGATGTTTTGGTTTTGTTTTTCTCCAAGGGGAGGTTAAGCTAGGTTAGGTTAGGTTATGTTGCATTTTTGTATTAAAAAAAAATACTTTACCCTATGTCACCCAATTCAAAGCTTTTTGTTGGTGTTATTTTGCTCACAACCTGAAATGTAGGCATTTGTATAGAAAATGAGTGGTCCCATCATCTGAGTCACATTCATAAACATTGCATTGAAATGATACATTCCACGAATTCATAAAACACCTTAAAACACAAATTTACCAAAGTGAGCAGTAACATCATGTTCATCACATTCCTAAACATTGCATGGAAAAAATAACCAGAAATTACCTTAAGCTGTAAATTTACCAGAACGTGTGCCAACCCCTGGACGGAAATGCAACACTAGGTGCCCCAATCCTGGGCAGAAAGGGCACTAAGAGCAGTGGAATGAAAATATGAATAAAAGTAAACTAAAAACAGCTCTTCTTGAAGACAAACGTGGTAGTTATGTGATATTAACATGGAAACCCTGAGCACAAATGAGAAAAAAGCACGGACTGGACTTTTTGCAAGCTTACCTGCCAACTTCTTCAACTACTGTTCCTTTGGGAATTAAATATCAGCAAGCTATTTATTCACTATTTAAAATTACACCAATCCGCAGATACATCAGAATGTGCGAAGTACAAAAAACGAATCAGTTAGACGTCACATGACATTGGCCTCCGGATTAAACACTGCGCGCAATTGCACCACAAATATCTTACCTCCGTCACATTTGTCACTGTAACCTCAAATTTAGACTTTATGCGCTGGAATTTCTGTGACTGGAATTTTGTATTTGGATGTTACGATTTTGGATGTTCTGAGGAACGCCCATCACGATTTGTGACATTTAATACGCGCTAGTGTCTATCGATACAAATCGACACCCCTGCTTTCGAGAAAAAATAGAAACAAAAATTAAGCAATATATATTCTGAAAATTTTCTAAATTGAACAACCGAACCCAACTTACCCGAACCTAATGTCAGCTGCTTTTGAAGGAGAATCTCTGATTTTATTTTATTTTTGAAAATGATTGAACAATTTTTCCAAGGTAGACAACTAAACTAGCCTAACCTAGCCAAATCGGTATTATTGTGCTTTAAGGTGGTAACAAGACAAGGTTTTACACACATTTGCCTCCATATAGCAAGCAAATGGGTTAGGTTTGGTTAGGTTAGGTTAGTTTAGGTTTTCCAAGTTGGAAAACTTTTTTTTTACAAATTCCAAAAAAGTTTCCCCAAAAAATTGCAAATTATTTGGCAACCTTGCGGTCTAAGGTGTTCTTTTTTTCCTTTAAAACAAAAAAAAATATATGCAGAATACCATGTTTATGAAGGTGACTAAGATGATTGGACCCACTTATTTTCTGTGCTTACTTTTCAGGTTGTGAGCAAAATAATTCCAAAAAGTCTTTGAGTTCGGTAACACAGCATAAACATAAATGTTTTTTTTAATGCAACAAAACCTAACCTAGCCCACCCTAACCTATCTTTTGAGAACAAAAAATTAAACTAAATTAAAATGTCCCTTAATTCATTTTCTGAAAATTCTCAACCTTAAAAAAGAAACCTAACCGAGCCTAACCTAACCTAACCTGATTTTGAATAAAAAAGTATATTTTTTTGTAAACATGGTTGTAATTTTTTTCGGAAACTTTTGGGTATTATTGTGCTTTAAGGTGGGAACAAGAAAAGTTGTATGGGCGCTGTATGACCAACGCAGTCAATGCGGCCGTAAACCCAAATAACCAATCAACCAACCCAGAAAGATGTAAGCTGTACTTCCACAGTGGAGGGAATTCCAGCTATTTTGTTTGTTTTTGCACACAATTTTACATTTTTCAGCAAAAGGTGGAGAGTCAGTCCACTATCTAATCCAAATCTGTTTCTATTCAGTACAAAATGTGCTGGTTAACATCAATGTTTCTACTTAGCATGGGGTTTTTCATTTTTTCCCTTTAGCTTTCTTATCAGCATAAAATAGCATAGGTTATTGGGGGGGCCCAAATCAACATTGGGGGGCAAGATCAACATTGGTGGGGCCATAGCCCCCACAAAAGGATACAAATCGACGCCCCTGCATACATGCATGATTTTGCACTTATCAAAATTTAATTTCATCAGCCATTTTTGGACCACTTCACAAGCTCTTTTAAGTCTTTCTGTAGCATGTACCTAGGTGCCTAGGTACCAGGTAAATATCAAGCTGATAGTGTGATGAGTGGGCTGTTGAGGTTAATTATAGTTTGTATATCCACACTCTCAATGATAACTGATTGTTGTTCACGGGACTGGATTGTATGCAAGTTTGACAATGACAATTGGTTTTTGTGCACACCATTTTGAATTTTGTAGCAAAAGGTGGAGAGTCAGTCCACTATCTAACCCAAATCTGTTTGTTTTCATTACAAAATGTGCTGGTTAACATCAACTACATTTTCTATGTACCTAGCATGGTGTTTCACTTCCTTTTTCCTTCAACTTTTTATCAGCATAAAAATAGCATCAATGTTTCTACTCAGCTTGGGGTTTTTCATTTTTTCCCTTTAGCTTTCTTATCAGCATAAAATAGCATAGGTTATTGGGGGGGCTCAAATCAACATTGGGGGGCCAAGATCAACATTGGTGGGGCCCTGGCCACCACAAAAGGATACAAATCGACGCCCCTGCCATCTAGACATTAGGGGGATGTCCCCATCCTAGCCCCGCCTTCAGCGCCTAAAATATCACACAAACTATAACGTAAAATTCCCTTTACGTAAACGTCCACATGCCTGCACCTTGATCGCAAACACCCGCTTTTATAGTCAGACATGTAACGTACTCGCTTCAAAGGTGGCGCAAATGACCTCTGTGGTCCGGTACGCCTGAAAAAGTCACTCCCCATGCAGTTAAATTGAAACTTGCCTGATGCTACCAATTTCTGCAATATACGAATAAAAACCGGAACGTCATCAAGGTTTGAATGCGACTTTGGTGTACCTTTTAAAATAATGGTATTTTTGCGGCGTTTAATAATGGTGTTTTTGCGGCGTGCGAGACATTTGGCTTGTCAAGGCTATTTCTCTTGTATAGCATTGGTCGTGGATGACTAAGGTTTGCTTAAAAGTCATGTGAGCCATAGCTTTCTTTTTTATTCTTTTAGGAATACCAATTATATTGCAGTGGCCATGCAGCTTCTTGCTGACTTTGATCTGTCATGGTATCATAAGCTGGCAGACTTGCCCACACATGGCTCTCGTTTTTCCCCATATCAATATTTAATGCATGCATTGTCATTGGGCATGTAGGTAGGTACCTAGGTAAATATCAAGCTGATGGTGTGATAGGTGGACTGCTGAAGATAATTATAGTTTGCATATCCACAATCTCAATGATGATTGTCATTGTATTTCACTGGACAATGCAAGTTTGACAATGACTGGAAATTAAGAATGGATTTTTTTCCTGTTTAAGCTCATATGCATGTGATTTTGCCATTGGTGGTGTGTACAAACATCAGCATGACAATCCAATTGTTGTTTTGTGGCTTAACATTTTTTAAAAGACAATCTGGTTTAAAATGCATCATCATCGAATCTTAACATTGTATGCTGTAAGTCTTCCTTCCACAGTGGAGGGAAATCTAGTTATTTTGTTTTTTTCACATGATTTTTAATTGTGTAGCAAAAGTTGGATACTCAGTCCACTATCTAATCCAAATCTGTTCTTTTTCAGTACAAAATGTGCTAGTTAGCATCAACTAAGTTTTCTATGTACCTAACAGTGTTTTTATTCTTTTTTTCCTTTAGCTTTTTATCAGCATACAAATAGCATGGGTTATTGGGGGGCCCAAATCAACATTGGGGGGGCCAAGATCAGCATTGGGGGGGGGGCCATGGCCCCCGCAAAAGGATACAAATCGACGCCCCTGCACACTGGCACATTGTGTGTGGTGCTTTCCTCAGTTCACGGGAGGAATTATACATCTCCTATATATCCTTCCTCTGTGTCTGCGGTATCCAGAATTGTGATGTACATATGTGAATACGGTGTGAAAGAATCCGTTATGTGAAAGAAAGATGACTTGTATTCTCGTCGACAAAACGACCTATGCGCCGGTTCGGAGACTAGCGGAAACCTGACGTTTTGAGATGATGCCGAGATTCGACCGAATCGCAGCGTCATCTGGCACTAGGCCACAGTAAGTGACGCAGCCACGATTTTTTTTAAGAGGGGGGACGGCAAAAAAAAAATCATGGAACAGAGAACACTTTCTGCACGTGAAGCGCTCTGAAAATGTTTTGGTTTTGAGTGGTGAAAATTTCAAAATTTATTGTTTCATCTAGCGCATTTTTGGTTGCTAAGGGTGGGGGGCTGAACTCTCTCCTCCCTTTTGGCTACGCCTCTGGCCAGTCACCGAAAAAGAAAAAAAAGCGCACTCCTTTCCCCTTCCCATACACAGGCCGATTTCAGGTGAATATTTTCAGAGCATGTCGTATGCGAAATGTAATTTCACGTAAGTAGGACATGCAAGTCATGTAATTAGGTGCATTTAGATAGACCAGACAGTCTGCCTAAAATATAAATCAATAACGACCTTTCACTTATAACTTGTTGATATCAACTCTTGACACCGTCGTGGGTATTTATTTCGCCGATTTCAGTTTCATGTTAAAGTTTGAATCAGTAACACAGGAACAGATATGAGGTAGGAATCTGCGAACTAACGTGCTGGTAGCCCAGATATAATTAAATCCCAAAATTATAACCACAGGCTAGTTCGTACGGAAGTGTACTTGCAAGGGGTCACTAGAAAATGTTTCAACACTTTCTGAACATTCGTTTACAGACATAAATGATTTGACTACGCCCTGAAATACACATCGGATTCTAAGTCCCAGTGCCATATGAGGCCAAAAGTAAACAATTTATTGGTTCAGTCATGCTAAAGCACCCTGGTATACTCGAACTTATATGGCGAGTTCGATAGTATTACTTCATGATGTGGCACATGCAGCATGATGCTTCCAAAGCTCGGAACAGGCACCTTTGCTCATCGAAACGTTGGCTGGCACTATGAATGCTCAAAAATAAAACTCAAAGAACCATTTGATGGGTTGGAATTTTCACTCGTTAAATATCATGTTCATTTGCATGAAGACGGTATCAAAACCTGCGGCTTTCAAAATGTTAAAGCCACTATTATCCTAGCTGACAATCATGTAAATATAAATTACCCATAGGGGTGTAACTTTGCATGCACTAAGGGGAGCCAACAGATCCCTCAGTCATTCATTTGCCCCGCCCCTCCTCTCAAGCAGACCGAAGCTACGCAATTGGGTCGATGAGCGTGCATTATATTTTTTTTGTAAATTACTTTCGAGACAGCTTTGACCATCACAAAGGTCATTTTCCTCCCCAAACATTATCACAGAGTGGCATCCATGGTCACGCGTATGCACCCACCCAGTCAATGCCAATACCCATCCAGTCACATAAAACACACGCGTACATGGCATCCGTTTATTAGTAGGTGGTACTGGAACCTACTCAGGTACTCGGCACTTGGTGTGACAAAGACATTCGGTGAATTGACGGCGTGACATTGACTGTGATTCGCAGCGCATTGCAAAAAGGAATCATGGTACGCACTGGTTATAAAACAAATGCACGTTTCTCTCCTATCTCTTGTCGAAAACCACCCAACTGTGTTGCTAGGAGTTACTAGTCTTGCGGAGCTGCCCGTGGCTCTCTCAGTCTACGCAGAACTGCTCTCGGCCATTCCGACTTCACGGAGCTGCCCTCGACTCTCTCGGCCTACACAGAACTGCTCTCGGCCATTCCGACTTCACGGAGCTGCCCGTGGCTCTCTCGGCCTACACAGAACTGCTCTCGGCCATTCCGACTTCGCGGAGCTGCCCTCGACTCTCTCTCTCTGCCTAACAGAACTGCTCTCGGCCATTCCGACTTTACGGAGCTGCCATCGACTCTCTCTCGGCCTACACAGAACTGCTCTCGGCCATTCCGACTTCACGGAGCTGCCCTTGGCTCTCTCGGCCTACACAGAACTGTTCTCGGCCATTCCGACTTCACGGAGCTGCCCGTGGCTCTCTCGGCCTACACAGAACTGTTCTCGGCCATTCCGACTTCACGGAGCTGCCCGTGGCTCTCTCGGCCTACACAGAACTGCTCTCGGCCATTCCGACTTCACGGAGCTGCCCGTGGCTCTCTCGGCCTACACAGAACTGCTCTCGGCCATTCCGACTTCGCGGAGCTGCCCTCGACTCTCTCTCTCTGCCTACACAGAACTGCTCTCGGCCATTCCGACTTTACGGAGCTGCCATCGACTCTCTCTCGGCCTACACAGAACTGCTCTCGGCCATTCCGACTTCACGGAGCTGCCCTTGGCTCTCGGCCTACACAGAGCTGCTCTCGGCCATTCCGACTTCGCGGAGCTGCCCTCGAGTCTCTCGACCTTCACAGAACTGCTCTCGGCCATTCCGACTTCGCGGAGCTGCCCTCGACTCTCTCAGTCTACACAGAACTGCTCTCGACAATTCCGACTTCATGGAACTACCTGCGGCTCTCTCGACGTACACAGCTGTTCTCGGTCGTTCAGACTTTGCAGAGCTGCCGACGGATCTCTCGAGACTCTAGATGCTGTTTGCGGCTCGTCCAACCCCTAGCTGAGCTGCCCGTGGTAGCTGATTATCTCGCAGACGCGGAGCCACAGCGCCATCTATGTGACGCGCTGTACGTCACACGTCGACGTACTCGGCGCTGAACGCGTCCAGGGTGTCGGCATCGATCTGGTCGGGGTCGTACGGCACGACGAGGAGGTTCATGTTGGTGAGTCTGAAGCGCTCCACCAGAGGCCAGATGGTGTAGTGCAGCTCGGCGGTGGCCAGGCCGACGCAGACCAGGCCGAGCACGGCGTACACGGTGTACAGTGCCGGCGCTGGTGGATGCAGAGTGTGAGATTCAGTGGCGTTGGAGGGTTCAATGGGGTGAAGGATGTTAGGTACAGTTCCGGTGCTGTTGGGCGGAGGGTGTCAGGTTCCGGTACTGAGGTCCGTCACAGCTTCAGACGTGGGCTCAGTCCCACCATAGCCACGGATGTGAAGTTCAATTGAGGGACCTGGGCCAGTGATAGTTACAGCTACGATTCCATAACACATGTCTTGTTAGCAAGGCTGAAGATCTCTCACCAAACCAGACATGTCCAGGCCCTTATTTTCACGACATATGTTCAGATCGAATAAGGAAAATGGCAAATTAACATTAGCACGGTACACTCGCCTGCAGTGAAATGTTCCAGGGGACCCTTAACTATGGCTGACCGCCAGGAACGCGAGCTGTGTCGCTCCACGCCAATAATTACTGGTAGGCTATGCCGCTTCACAGATATGCGTTGCGTAACAGCTTCATCACGGACAAGTGTCCGAGCCACAGGTGACAATTTGTCCTGCAGCCATGAAGTGAGAAACACGGGTCTACGCTGTTCCCGCCTTGCATTCCTCGGTCGGCCAAACAACATTGGCAGTTCAACGAGCAGGCTACCAATGGACTCCTGTTGACAAGCAACAATTGATAGCGGCGGATTTCTGACTCCGGCAACACAGGAAATGTTAGAAGAGGTTCGGTTGCAAAGATGTAGTGAAAGGAGATGGGAGGTTTATGATGTCAATGAAGCATTATCTGGTTTCGAAATAATAATGGAATATCCAACTTGTATACTTCTTAGAAATATAGCTCGAATTCTTGCTGGGGTGGCTTTATTGACCAGGATCCAATTGCTAAGCAGAGTTTGTTGCGTGAAGCCTGGCCTCACCAGCCGATCCATTAATTGCAGTTTTACAGTATAAATTTGGCAAAATGCTTCACGTGCTGTCAATACACCGACACGGCCACCCTGGTAGCTCGTTCTCGACCTTATCGTGCCAATTGCCAACGGATCCTCCGGTCCGGGGCTAAAAGCGAGCGCACGAAGCGACTCGAACACAGTCTGGCCAAGACAGGGGAGACCGGTGAGGGATTGCGCTCCAGCCAACTCTGCCACCGGTAGTGCAAGACCCGGGGAGGCACTTGCTGGCTTAATTCAGATTTATTTTTTTTTGTTTTTTGTTTTTTTGGAGGAATTAGAGAAAAAAAAAAAAAAAAAAAAAAAAAAAAAAAAAAAAAAAAAAAAAAAAAAAAAAAAAAAAAAAAAAAAACAGTTACACATGGTGTTACTTGTGTCCATAATTTAGCGTTTCATCAATGCCTCGATATAGTAGTCCGACTAACCATTAACCTCCTTTTGCCTGTTAACAGCCCACCTCTCCATGATAAGCGCCGGATGCGTATAAGAAACCGAACCCTCCTTGCCGTAACCTGTTCGATTCCATGATGATGATGTTGAGAACGCTGTATTGTTCTATGCTTAATAGTTGGGAATTTGTCGCCTATGAAAAGCGATGTGGTTTGCAGGAGCCGAGTCAACACATGGTGGGAATTCAACTTTAAAAAATTCAAACAACTTACCAAAAAACCCCCCCGCCCCCCCCCCCCCCCGTTCAATAACACCCGAAGCGGGTTCAAAGGAAGCAACCTCATTATATCAACTGGTATGTCAAGTGTCATCTTCTTCCTTTGCATCGTTTCCCACGATCTTCGCAGCACTTCATTTACGCATTCAGACGCACGTGGCATGTTTTCAAAGAAACTGTAATCTGTGAATGATATATATATATATATATATATATATATATATATATATATATATATATATATATAATGTTTATATCGTATATATATAGTACAACCCCCCCTTATATATATATATATATATATACAACCCCCACACACACATATATATATATATATATATATATACGTTGGAGTATTTTGGCAGTATATTTTCACGTTGGCATGTTTTGTTAAAGACCACAGCATATATTGCTTTGATAAGCTTTTTCGTACATCTTTCCAACTCCCAGATTGTTCGTCTCTGCTCTTCATTTAGGTTGTAAAGTATTCGTCCGATATCATTCATTTATTCTTAACGTTTCGATGCACTTTCATCATTTTCAAAAGATTATTTCGGCATTCATCTAGTTATCACAGTTCACACCAATCTGCAACAACACAAAAATGGTCAGAAGTAGTTCATTTTAGAGTTAAAGATCACACGTATTGTGTCACAAGCGCTTCTGGAAAGAAATGCTAATCTAGGCTTACATTTCAAAAACACACCACGTACATAGCACACACTGTACAAAAGCACACACTGTTCACCAGATGGAATTATTGAACAATTCAAGCGTTATGCATGGCTGTGTGTGCACGTTCAGGACAGGTTCTTGTTCCCGGATTAAAATTTCCTCGAGAGCCCTATGACGTCGCTTGTCCGATGTTGCTCTTAGGATTACGGTGTTGCGTGTCAGATCTGTTCGTGTTAGTCGCTGTTGTTGTTTTTGGAGCATGTGCTGCGATGGTGCTCCCTCCTGTAGGTGCATCGTGAGACGGCGAGATAGGGTAGTTGTCGTCATACCGATGTAATCTACGCGTCTAAGTCTGCAATCTTCGTGAGGGCATGATACTTTGTGGATTACATTGGTACGTTGAAGCTGGTTGTTGCTGTTGGTTGGGTTGTTTTTCATTACGAGGCTACCGATGTTCTTGCTCTTGTAATATATGCGGAGTTGTAGTTTGTCAGACTTGTCGGTTGGTTTGACATTTTGCTTTACGATGTGTTGGATAATGCGCTCGTCGACATTGTATGATGTCGACATTTGGCTGCGGCAAAACAGCTTCACGTTGGATGTTTGATTTCTGATAGGTGGCTATTTCGCCTTGTTGACATAGGCACTGATCACGTTGTCAATTATGGTATTGCTGAAACCGTTGTTGACTATAATTTGTTTTGATCGGAACAATTCGCCATGGATAGACTGCCAATCTGAGCAGTGATTGAGGGCCCGTCTCACGAATGCTCTGACGACGCTTAACTTTTAGCGGTCGGGACATTCGCTGTTGGCATTGAGGCATTGACCTACATTGGTTTTCTTCCGATGTACTTCTGTCTTAAGTGTGCCGTCTGTACAATTGATGTCAATATCAAGAAAGCTGATTCGGTTGGAGGTGCTGAATTCGGTAGTAAAATTGAGTAAAGACTCTGACTTCAGTTCGCTTTGAAGTTAACAAAGGTGTTTTTCGTTTCGAACGTCGACGAAAATGTCGTCGACATAACGACAATAGATGCTAAGCTTCAGGTTATGGTTGTTTTCTAAGACATTGTTTTCCACTTGGCACATATACATATTAGCAAATAGGCATCCCAAAGGGGAGCGCATGGCCACTCCTTCGAATTGTCGGTACACAA